>JACGAQ010003538.1:0-27642 GCA_014119065.1 Orius insidiosus
TGCTGGACGAGGGAGAATTCCCGGTGCAGCACACGGCGGTGGCTTACCTCCCAAATTCCTGCGATGATGAGACAGGGGAAATCCTCGATCTCATCAGGGGGCAGAACCCTGCTCTCCTGGTGGATCGTTGGAGAGCCCTGGCCAGGCGAGATGAGGACACCACGGTGCATCTGACTCTTGCCCTGGACGAAACATCAGCAGGTCTTCTCCTTACGGATAGCCGGATCTTTTATAGATTCGGTAGGGCTACCGTAAGGGTGAGGAAAAGGCAAGAAGAGCAGCCGAAGCCAAAGGAGCCGGAGGAGATGGAGTTGGACCCACCTGCGGGAGGGGGGACTTCTACTCCGAAGGCTCCTGAGGACAGAGGCTGCAAAGGTGGCAGAGGCGAAGCTGGGGCTGGGGGCGGCAACGTCCCACGACCCAGCCGAGCCGGGCCAACATCTGGCGGAGGCGAAGCTGGGGCCGGGGGCGGTAACGTCCCACGACCTAGCCTAGCCGGGCCAACAACCAGAGGGGCGGATGGGACAAAAGGAAAGACAAATTGAAAGATTACCGTCCGCCCCTCCAAGGCCTCAAGAAGAGGAGGCCCGACTCCTCCCCGACCCGCAGGGGAGGAAAGGGGAGCAAGGCCGCCACTGACCCCCACATGCCCAGAAGAAATGGGCCATGGGGGGGCAGGAGGCGAAACTAGCTCACCCGTACACCCCAGGGATGGAGGCTCGCACAATAAGGTGTGTCCAGATCAATCTTCACCACTCCAAAGCAGCGTCGGCTGTGCTGACGCAGAGGATGGTGGGATCTGGTCTGGACATAGCTTTTGTTCAGGAACCCTGGGTATACAAGGAGGAAGTAAAAGGACTGAGCCTCCCCCAAGGTAAACTGATTTACTGCAAGAGTAATGGAGGTCTTCCCCCGAGGACTGCCATACTCATAAAGAGCAGGATAAAATTTTTGTATGTTCCAGAACACACGTCGAGGGACATCACAACGATAATTGTCGAGGGATCAACAGAGAGAGGACACCAGAGGATGATGTGCTCCTCAATTTATCTTCCTGGTGAGGAGGAGATCCCTTCCTTGCTGCTGAGGCGGCTCGTTGGATACTGCGTGGAGAAGGGAATTGACTTTCTTCTTGCGGGCGACGCCAACGCACATCACACCGTGTGGGGAAGTACAGATGTCAACGTTCGAGGTGAGTCTCTTCTTGATTATCTGTTAACGAACCAAATTGACTTTCTTAATCGTGGGACGGAGCCTACCTTCGTCACGTCGGTACGAAGGGAGGTTCTAGACCTAACCCTTGCGAGCAGGAATCTTGCAAGGAAGATTAAAGGTTGGCATGTGACCAGGGAGGCGTCTATGTCGGATCATCGTCAGATCAGGTTCGACATAGAGGCAAACCTGAGGGAGATAGAATCATGCAGGCACCCAAAAAACACCAATTGGGATCTCTTTAAAGGACTACTTAGCGTGGGACTTGAGGGGGTAAACTATTCCATCTCTAATACTGATGACCTGGACTATGCGGCTTCGCAGTTGAACCAGGCCATCAGGACGGCATTTCATGACAGCTGTCCTGTTAAAACCAGAGGGAACAATAAAAATTCGCTCTGGTGGAACAGGGAGCTGGACTTGCTGAGAGATAGGACTAGGAAAGCCTTTAATAAGGCAAAAAGGGACGGCTCCTGGAGGGATTACAAAGACCTCCAATCCGTCTACAATAAAGCCATTAAAAAGGCTAAAAATGACTCCTGGAGGAAATTCTGTGACGAAATGGCGGACCTTACGGTCGCCAGTCGGATACAGAAGATTATGAGAAGAGGGCACTCCAACCCAATGGGCCTTTTAACTAAGACCAATGGGGGCTATGCCGAAAACGCCAGGGAGACCCTCAAAATTCTTCAGGAGGAACACTTCGGCAATTCTGAGCCGATAGGCTCGGAAGGTGAAGGCGAAGCAGAGGCACCACCTCTGAATCCTACCACTCAGAGAGACAGGAGGCTAGCCTACAGTCTCTCTGGTAGGATTTTTACTCCGAACAGGGTCACTTGGGCGGTCAATTCGTTCCGACCATTTAAGACCCCAGGAGGGGACGGAATTGGCCCGGCCCTTCTTCAGAAGGGACTAGGCCAAATTCTGCCCTATCTAATTCAGCTATGTAGATATAGCTATACTCTTGGATACATACCTCTTCCGTGGAGGGAGACCAATGTAGTATTCATTCCGAAGGGCGGGGGAAGGGGGGATGCGCACCCCAAATCGTACCGACCCATCAGTCTATCATCTTTCCAGCTTAAGGCTATGGAAAAGGTAATAGGTCTGCATATAAGGCAGGAACACCTTGTCAATCTCCCTCTCAGCCCATACCAGTATGCCTACCAGAAGGGGAAGTCCACTGACAGTGCTCTGACCCAACTGGTGGGGAGGCTGGAAAAGGCGATTGAGAACAAGGAGATAGCAGTGGCGTGCTTCATGGATATAGAGGGTGCTTTCAATAGCACTACCTTTGAATCGATGAGGAATGCTGCTCTAAACAGAGGTATCGAACCCTCTACAGTCAACTGGATTGACTCAATGTTATCCAGTAGGGTCGTCACCCTGCGAATCGGGGATGAAATCTCAATGATTAGACCTAGGAGGGGCTGCCCTCAAGGAGGAGTACTGTCCCCTCTGCTATGGCTACTCGTTGTGGACGACCTTCTGAATACCCTTAACACACTGGGGTACGAATCATACGGGTATGCAGATGACCTGGTGATCGTCATAAGAGGCAAGTTCGACAGCACCATCTCGGAGCTGTTGCAAAGTGCCTTAAACAGGGTGCAGCAGTGGTGTGTTGAGAAGGAGCTGAAAATAAATCCTTCCAAAACATCCATTGTACCCTTCACTCGAAAACGGAAGTATACAATTACTCCACCGACGGTTTTCGGGGAAGTAGTGAACCTATCCAGTGAGGCTAAGTATCTGGGAGTGATTCTCGACCAGAAACTTACGTGGAACCCTCACTTGGAAAAGACCCTGAAAAAAGCCACGAAGGTTATGTGGGTCTGCAATAGATTTGTTGGGAGGAACTGGGGGCTACAACCCAAACTTGCACTTTGGTCGTACACTGCCATAGTAAGGCCTATGATTACATATGCCGCTGTGGCGTGGTGGCCGAAGGTCAAGGAGGCCAAAGCCCAGACAGTCCTTACCAAACTCCAAAGGTTAGCTTGCCTATCCGTAACCGGAGCTATGCGTACTTGTCCAACCCTGGCCATGGAGAGGGTCTTAAATTTGCCGCCACTTCACTCCTTCGTGATGAAGGTGGCTGCTGACACTGCTCTGAGGCTGGGAGACAGGGGGCTGGCTATCGGGACCAGGATGGGCGGGATACTGGAGGAGGTGGCCATTTCAGACATGGCAAGGACGGTCCAAGATGTTCAGATCTCCACTCTGGACTTCGACAGACCGTACAGATCGGTGATACACACCAGGGAGTACTGGAAGGCCAATCGACCTTCCTTCCCCTCAGGCACACTTCAGTGGTACACGGATGGTTCAAGGATGGGTGGGGGGACCGGTGCCGGGGTAAAAGGCCCTAACTTTGCCTTCTCTGGCGCCATGGGACCCACACCAACGGTCTTTCAAGCAGAAGTGTACGCCATTGAGGTTTGCGCTCTCGAAAATATCCGAAGGGGTACCAAGGGAGCCAACATAGTAATATGTTCGGACAGTCAGGCGGCCATACAGGCCGTCACAGCCTTTGAGGTCAACTCAAAGCTGGTTAGTGGCTGTATCCGAAGTCTTAAAATCCTTGGCGCACATAACAGAGTCACTCTGATGTGGGTGCCAGGACACACGGGGATTGAGGGAAACGAAGCGGCTGATCAATTGGCCAAAAAAGGTTCACTCACTCCCCTATTAGGACCCTTCCCCTTTTGTGGGCTTACGAAAGACCAGATAAAAGGGGAAACAAAAAAGTGGGTTGAACTTCGGTTCCAAAAACAGTGGAGGGAGTCCAGAGGCTTGCGACAAGCGAAAAGACTCATTGACTCCTTCCCTCTAAGAGTCTCACAAACTCTATCTCTGAACCGTAAGGACCTGAGGCTCCTGACTGGTATCCTGACTGGGCACCACCCGGTTGGGTACCACTTAAGGAACATGGGGATAGTCGCAGAGGATAGGTGCAAACTCTGTGACGAAGGTTCAGAGACAACAGAGCACCTCTTGAGTGAGTGCGAAGCACTTGCAAGGAGGCGGTTTACAATGTTTGGGAAACCCCTTCTTACTCTGGCAGACATACAGGAATCTGCCTTCTGGAAACTGATGGAATTTTTGAGAATTCTACCGGTTTCCAGAATTAGCCCCTAGAAATGAGGCGGCACAATAGAGCCTTAAGGCTTTAAGTGCTAGGGAACCTTAGGGGAACCTCCTCGTGGGCATCAAAAAAAAAAAAAAAAAAAAAAAAAAGGTCGAAATAATGGGATTTTTGCCCAAGGAAGATCCCTCTCGTAATGGGTGGAAGTAGGAAATTTCTCCCTCTAAAATGATAATTAATGTTAAAAAAATGAAAAAAAAATTTGTGATAAATATAAGGAGTAATTGGTGAAAATTTGGTAAAAATCGGACTAACGGTTCGGCCACAGCGAATTTTTTAAAATTTCAAAACATATCTCCGCCATTTTTTTCAAAATTCAAAAATCGCCCTCATTAGTTTCTTCTAGAAAATTTGGTGAAAATCGGTTGAAAACTGTGGCTGTAAAGTGTTCTGGAAAAAATGCTGCGGACGGCCGGCCGGCACCACAGACAAAGTTTAGATCGGTTAAGATCAATATTCGATTTGACCCTCCGGGGTCTGGATGACCCTTCCCCAAAAACCCGACATGGAGGGTATCACAATAACTTTTTTAAGGAAGCGAAAAGGGAGAAGAAAAAAAACCCCCAGAAAATTGCTGAAAATCAACAATAAATTTATCTCCAGCTATAAAACCCTTTCCGAAAACCAGATATGAAGAGTAATCTAATAACTTTCTTTTGAAAAAGTTAAAAGACTCAAAATTATTTAAACTGATTCCCTTGAGATTTGATACGCCATTGGATTACATTTTTCACAGATTTATTTACATTTTTTTTAAATTTTATCAAACTATGTTAGGGACGTCTAAAGACCTTGCAAGGCACTGATATAGAAATAAAGAAACAAATAAACAAAAATAGCATGGAAAAAGCCATGGCTACGATAAACACGTAAATGAAGAATAAAGAAATAAAACTTTGGTGAAAGTTGATGACCATGCATAAACTAAAAACATAAATATTGGTACATACCTAACATAAATTATCTTCAATGCTTTCTCGGCGAAGATAAAAAATAATGTGCTAAATAAACATGATGGTGTAAAGAAATAACATAAAAATAAATAAAATGGTGCATAAAATAAAAGAATTTTCTTGCAACAATGGGATTGAACGGATTTTCACATGCGGCATCTAATCTTGCCAGCTTAAAGCCGGGTTAGGCGTGGATAAGCTTAAGGGGTAGTTTTACCTCATAATTGCTAACTTGTTCTTCAAAAGGTCGTAGCCGGCTCACTTCGCTTTTTAAAGATTCGACCAGTGTTGACAATTCTTTTAAATTCGATGTCGTTTCCGAACATTCTTTTTCTTTCGCTAAAAGCTAAAAAGAATTTTTAAAAAAAGGAATAAAAATTGTGCTTACTAAATGCTTTATTTTGGCCATTTCTTGAGTCTGGAAACTTTCTAAAGTGTCTTTTTCTTCTTGGAATTGACACAACAAACGTTTTTTGTCTGGAAAATAATAAAATCGTTATTCAAAAAAGTAACAAAAAAGAATAAAAGTGGCATAAGCGTCTAATTTTATTTAATTGTAAAAATTCGCATTTTTGACCTACTTTTTTTTAAGAATCAGGTAATCATTTTATGACGTATTCCTAAAAATTCATAAAATGATATACAGGGTGCCCCAACTATAGTGGACCATAAACTTTACAGCAAAGCCTTTAGTCCAACTAGAGTGGACCATAAACTTTACAGCAAAGCCTTTAAAAATTCATAAGATGATAAACAGGGTGTCCCAACTAGAGTGGACCATAAACTTTACAGCAAAGCCTTTAAAAATTCATAAGATGATAAACAGGGTGTCCCAACTAGAGTGGACCATAAACTTTACAGCAAAGCCTTTAAAAATTCATAAGATGATATACAGGGTGTCCCAAATAGAGAGGATTATAAACTTTACAGCAAAGCCTTTAGTCAAACTAGAGTGGACCACAAACTTTACACCAAAGCCTTTTGTCCAACTAGAGTGGATCATAAACTTTACAGCAAAGCCTTTAAAAATTCATAAAATGATATACAGGGTGCCCCAACTAGAGTGGACCATAAACTTTACAGATAAGCCTTTAGTCCAACTAGAGTGGATCATAAACTTTACAGCAAAGCCTTTAAAAATTCATAAAATGATATACAGGGTGCCCCAACTAGAGAGGACCATAAACTTTACAGCAAAGCCTTTAGTCAAACTAGAGTGGACCATAAACTTTACAGCAAAGCCTTAAAAAATTCATAAAATAATATACCTACGGGGTGTCCCAACTGAAGTGGACCATAAACTTTACAGCAAAGCCTGGGTTAACTTCGTTTTTTTTAATGAAAATCGTATGTTTTTTCTATGCGAGGGAATTTTTTTTAAATTAAAAAAGAGGGATTATTACAAATTTTTTTTTAAATTGTGAATATTATTCATAAAAATGAATATCAACTCAGGAAAAAGGGCAATAGAGTCTAAAAATTTAAAATTCACCTTCAGCTACTTTTAAGGCTTCCTTTAATTCGTTGGTCTGTTTCAAGAGGTCATCAGTCAGCTCAATCTCTTTCTTCCTCCATTCTTCTTCTTTGACAGCGAACGTCTGAACCAACTCGGCTTCTCTTTTGTCCAACTTCTGCTTCCACTCGTTCGCCGTTTTCTCCAACTTCGCCTTCCATTCTTCTTCCTTTTTGGTGATAACTTCTTTTGGGTTAGCCTTCATCTGCTCCTGCGGAGAAGAAGGAGACGAACTCAACGTCTGCTGTTCCAAAACCAAACTGCAGACGCTGCTTTCAGACCCTTGCCTCGACTGCCTCGAAAGGCCACCTTTTTGAGGAGTAAACTTAGGCAACTCTCGCCCCGTTTTCTCCTTGAACTGATTTTTCATGCTATTAAACATCTAAAAATCAAGATAAGATTACGAAATCAACAACAATATTGTATCGGCGTTTTACCTTTTCTAATTTTTCTTACACTCTTCCTATCTTGAAACAAGCATTAAAGGATTTTTTAAGATAAATTTTTGCGGAATCTAATTTAAAAAAAGAGATAATTAACTATTTAAACGTCATTTAGGGCGAACTGTCAAATCCATATCGCAACTAGATTATCAGATAACCTTATTAAGGTGGAAGTTTTTATTTTAGAATGTAATCAATGTTGCCAAATGTTTGAAAAAATTTCCCATTTTAGTTGATGTTGGGTTACAGCACTTTTAATTTGCATAAAATCGTCGCGTTAGTTCTAACACCGGCTATCTCATTCTTCCTAGGTTTTCAGGAGAGCTAAAATACGGATTAATTTCTTATTGGAATCAATGCATCGCCTGTTGGCTAAATTGTGAACTACGCGTTTTCTGTTGGTCATAGGGTTAAGCTACCAACGGAATTCGATTCTCCACAAAATTTACCATCAGAAACAATGGCAAACTCAAAATTGATTAAAAAATGAGATAGCCGGTGTTAGAACTAACGCAACGAAATACAATACTTTTGAGGAAAAGCATAGCATAAACAGAAATATTTCACAACCGGTTTCGACCTGATAGGTCTCATCAGGTGAACTGTTTTTTGTATATTATACTCACCAAAACTACCTGATGAGACCTATCAGGTCGAAACCGGTCGTGTAATAGTTTATTGTATCTCTTTTTCAAAAGTATTGTATTTCGTCGCGTTAGTTCTAACACCGGCTATCTCATTTTTTAGGCCCGTGACACACGAGCCGCAACCGCTGCGGTCAGCCGCTGGGTCTCAACCGCAACCGCCGAAGTGAGACGCTGACACACGGAGGCGGCGCGCTACTCGACCGCGACGCTTCAGTCAGTGTTTGTACGTTAGGCAAGCAGATCCTTTATCCTTCCTAAGTCCTTCATAAAGTTTCTGGATCAGATGGAGTCGTCCTTCCGTTTTAGAAGTGCACGGAGTGCATTGGATTTTTAAAAAAAATTTTAAATTAAAATTAATTTAAAATTTTTTGTTATAAAAATTTTTATAACGATCTTTGTATCCATCGTCCCGAGGGTTCCAAATTTCCGGGCGTTTCCGCACCTCTTCGATTAAACCTTTCTGTGTCGAAATCCATTTTTCAACTGATTTTTTGAGCGGCTGGCCGCGGCGGTGGGCGGTTCGTGTGTAAGCTCAATCCTCTCCACGGGATTACCGCGCCGCTTGGCGGCAGAGTCGACCGCCGCGGTTGCGAGAGTCTCGCGGCTCATTCGCGGCAGCCGCGAAATGAAAAAGCGGTTGCGGTTCGTGTGTTAACTCCTATATCCCTCTGTGTATTTCGCAACCGCCGCGGCTGACCGCCGGGACTCAAAAAGTCGCGGTTGCGGCTCGTGTGTCACGGGCCTTAATAAATTTTGAGTTTGGCATTGTTTCTGATGGTAAATTTTGTGGAGAATCGAATTCCGTTGGTAGTTTAACCCTATTACCAACAGAAAACGCATAGTTCACGATTTAGCCAACAGGTGATCCATTGATTCCAATACCATTGATTCCTTGGGTTTACATTTAACTTTTTTTTCCGGTCTTCAATAGTTTAAAAATAAAACGGTGATCCATTATTTCTGAGCCAACGTTAACTATCTAAAAGAGAAGCTATTGAATTACCCTCCATATACAGTTTTTGGTTGAGCTCCCCATGTTGGAATATCTATAAGGAACATGAGCGTGTCTATCTTGCCGTCCGTCCGTCCGTCCGTTTTTTCTGGCATACTTCACAGCCACAATTTTCATCGGATTTTCACCAAATTTTTACTAAATCTTCCTTTCCTATTTATCTTAAAAATTTCGAAAGCTTATTCGAAGCATTGTGGCATTAATCACAAAAGCATACCAAATACTCCCCATATAAAAAAAAAATTCAAAAACAATTTTTTTTAGCATAGTAGGGAGAAATTAGGGCTGTTCATGCCCGTTCATGAATGAAGACATTCATTTAACTTCCACAATTGCGTCATCGATGCAGGGTGTCCAATTTTACCCAAAATTTTGGGGAAACGTCATCATTTTCCTAGAAACGAGTAAACCTGTTTAACCCTTTTGACAAAACATAACACCGATGGCCGGACTTGCTCAATAAACTCTCAGAAGGTTTCCTTTTTACCCGATAAATCGGTGATATAATTTTCATTCTTTATTATCCTCAAATTTGAACTTTTTTTTACCTTTAAAATTGTTTAGTTGGTGTCCATGAAAGGGAAAAGGCGGATGTAATTCGGCTTCCCCCGTTTTATTTTATCGCGAGGGCTCAAAGGTCATGTTTGCGGTAGACCCACGACCAACAAACCGTTCGAAGCCATTTGTTTGAATCGGAAAATTTTATTCGGAATTTTGAAAAGCCTCAAAATGTTCACGAACGTACCGATTTTCGTCATTTTTGCTTTTTTAGTTTATCTATCGTTTCTTTTCGATTTGGGGTTCTACGTGCTTTTAGCCCTCACCCCGGTTCTTCTCTGGCACAAACGAAGAATCTACATAATCTGTTGCACTTTTCCTCGAGATATCAGGTTTGAATCTTCATATTTTTTCGATTTTTCAAATTAAATATTTTTTTTCAGGTTCATATACCGAATGACACGTCTCGTCCGGAATACAAAACGCTACGAAAGATCAAATATGACTGTCGTCTCCGTTTTTGAGAAAAACACCAAAAAGAACCCTGAAAAACCCATCTATCTTTATGGCGACGATGTCTGGACTTTCAAAGACGTAAGAAACTATTTATCATTGTTTTCAACTCCTCAAATTGTTTACAGGTTGATGAATACAGCAATAAAATTGCTAATATATTCAATGAAGCAGGCTTCGTGAAGTCCGATGTGGTAGCACTGATGATGTCCAACTGTCCTGAGTATGTCTGCACATGGTTGGGACTTGCCAAACTTGGAGTCATCACTGCGCTCATTAATACCAACCTAAAAGGTCCTTCGTTGAAGCACTGTATTGCCAACGCAGCTTGTAAAGCAGTCATATTTTCCAAAGATCATGCTGAAGGTAAAAGCAAGCAGCACGACATAAACTATAATAAAATTTTTACAGCTATTTTAGAAGCTTGCGATGATGTCACTCTTTATCAGTCGAATGGTGAATGTTCTTCAGATAAAGTAATAGGTTTGGAAAAGCTAATGGAGCAAACTTCAAATAATCCTTTGGAGAAAAAAACAATTCTGCTGTATTCTGATAAATTGCTTTATATTTATACATCTGGGACGACAGGCTTGCCAAAAGCTGCCATTCTTCCGCATTCAAGGTATTTTAGTCTTATCTGGGGGTATCCACAATATTTCGCTTGGGTTTTGCGGCAAAGGGACATTCTGACGACATTGTCTACGAAGTCTGCTACGAATTTTGCACATCTCTGCTGCCTGTATACCAAAACCAAAATCTTCCAAATGGCAGCAGAGATTAAAATTCAGTTTATGGTCCACTCTAGTTGGACTAAAGGCTTTGCTGTAAAGTTTATGGTCCACTCTAGTTGGACTAAAGGCTTTGCTGTAAAGTTTATGGTTCACTCTAGTTGGACTAAAGGCTTTGCTGTAAAGTTTATGGTCCACTCTAGTTGGACTAAAGGCTTTGCTGTAAAGTTGCTGGTCCACTCTAGTTGGGCTAAAGGCTTTGCTGTAAAGTTGCTGGTCCACTCTAGTTGGGCTAAAGGCTTTGCTGTAAAGTTGCTGGTCCACTCTATTTGGGACACCCTGTATACTTCTTGACGCTTTAATATGTGTATTTATAGGTACATTTTGGCAACGCAGGCGACAATGTGTCTATTGAATGCGAATACGTCTGACATCATTTACAACCCTTTGCCTCTCTATCATACTGCAGGAGGGGCTTTAGGTGTTGGACCTGCTTTACTTGAAGGCCTAACTACTGTCCTACGACCTAAATTTTCTGCTTCGTCTTACATTTCCGACTGTATCAAATACAAATGCACTGTAATTTCAATATTAGAAGTACTTCCAATTTTACAATGGTTTTCAGATTGGCCAGTATATCGGAGAGATGTGCCGATATATGCTGGCGACTCCTCCTAAGCCGACGGATACGATGCACAATTTAAAATTTATGATTGGAAATGGGTTGCGGCCAGCGATTTGGTCCGCTTTTGTCCGGCGTTTTAACGTTCCTCAGATAACGGAGTTCTACGGTGCTACGGAAGGAAACGTCAATATTGGTATGCTTTATTTTATCGTTGATTATTTTTAAAATTTGTTTGTAGCGAATCTCGATAATACGGTTGGCGCTGTTGGGTCTCTTCCTCAGTTTCTTCCTAGTTTTCTTTTTCCGATAGCGATAATTCGAATTGATCCTGAAACAGATGAGCCCATTCGTGGACCTGATGGACTTTGTATTCGATGCGAAAGAGGTATTTTTGTGAAGTTGTTATCATTTTTTATGAACTTAATATTTGAAGATGAGCCTGGTATGTTCGTTGGACTTATAAAATCGAATGATCCTTCACGGCAGTTCCACGGATACGTCAATCAGGCAGAATCGAAGAAAAAAGTTTGGCGCGATGTTTTTTCAAAAGGCGACTCCGCTTTTGTCTCTGGTGAGTTCTCTCATTGCGTAGAATGAACTCTATTTTACTTTTAGGAGATATGATGGTGATGGATGAGTATGGATATATTTACTTCAAAGATAGGACTGGTGACACATTCAGATGGAAGGGAGAAAATGTGGCTACAAGTGAAGTAGAGGCAGTCGTGAGTAGCGTCGCTGGCCTCAAAGACTGCACCGTTTATGGAGTAAAAGTCGGCGACTTTGAAGGCAAAGCAGGTATGGCCGCTGTTGTCGATCCATCTAACGAACTCGACATCGCTGCATTCGCACAAGCATTGGACAAAGCCCTTCCCAGCAACGCACGACCCCTTTTCCTCCGTGTCCTCGACAAAATGGACATGACGGGAACCTACAAAATGAAAAAAGTCCAACTTCAAAGTCAAGGTTTCGACCCAGAAAGCATCAAAGATAAAATTTATTTTAGACAAGGATCAACCTATATTCCATTAACTCAAGCCCTCTACACTTCGATCATCGCTGGCACAACCAAAATATAAATTTTAAAAACCATTTTTTTTAGTGTCCAATTTTTTTCGCATCAAGCGAAAAATCTCTAATTTGAGATCTTAGCATTGCGTACCAAAAATGACGTATTGATGTTAATATAAAACAAACAAAAATATAGGAAACATTTTGATAAAAAGAAATTAGCAAACCACTTTAAGACTGTTTCATTTTCTGGCCAAAGTATTAATTTTTCTAGTCTTGGTTTTAAAAAGTTGATCAAAATTTTCCTCGCACTTTAGTCGTCTAGTCCCTTTTTTATGTTTTTAGTCGGCTTTCGTACTTCTTAGGCTTAATTCTAAATGTCATCAATCTGTGAATCCTGTTACCTTTTTTAATTTTTGTTCTTTGTCAACAAAAAAAGGTAACTTGAAAAATCTCGCATTTAACCATAGTTTCCTAAATGAATTTTTTTGAAGTCATTTTGTATGTTCCATGTTCTTATTTTAAGATTGCAGTTATTATTTTTGTACTTATGACAATTTGATCCCTTAAAACTGATTTCTGTGATATTTACATTTGGTTAATCTCATCAGTATTCTTTCCTTATCCATAAAATTTCTGAGTTCGCGATAAAATGAAATATTTTAGGTGTGTTAGCAAATCGGAATTGTCATACCTAACTCGTTATTTTATAAGTGTTGATTAGTTAAATATTAGAAAGGTAGGTGTATCACAATAAATTGAAAAAAAAATCAATTATTATTGTTCCCCCCCTGAAATTGCATGATAAGTTCTATTCTTGTAAAATGCACTTCAACAATTTATTAAAAATATAAGGTATAAATTTAAATTTTGCGTTCTTATTTTCCCAAAAAAACACAAACATTGGCTGCTGTAGGAGCGTTACTCAGCCATTAAGTCAACAACCCTCTGTGCACCGTATTATTGGCAGTTTTTCTCATTTTTTGGACTAAGAAATCACCTTTTTAAAACAAAAATGTCCGGCGTTTTTTTTCCGTACTCTTAAGGTTAGGCCAGTCAGGTTATCTTTTTCCTGTTCTAGCTTGTCCCCTGACTAAACAGAGGTTGTTTTTTTTTCGTACTCTTAAGATTAGGACAGTCAGGTTATCTTTTTCCTGTTCTAGCTTGTCCCCTGAGTAAACAAAGGTTGTTTTTTTTAAGTACTCGTAAGGTTAGGCCAGTCAGGTTATCTTTTTCCTGTTCTAGCTTGTCCCCTGACTAAACAAAGGTTGTTTTTTTCCGTATTCTTAAGGTTAGGCCAGTCAGGTTATCTTTTTCCTGTTCTAGCTTGTCCCCTGACTAAACAAAGGTTGTTTTTTTTTCGTACTCTTAAGGTTAGGCCAGTCAGGTTATCTTTTTCCTGTTCTAGCTTGTCCCCTGACTAAACAAAGGTTGCTTTTTTTCGTACTCGTAAGGTTAGGCCAGTCAGGTTATCTTTTTTCCTGTTCTAGCTTGTCCCCTGACTAAACAAAGGTTGTTTTTTTCGTACTCTTAAGGTTAGGCCAGTCAGGTTATCTTTTTCCTGTTCAAGCTTGTCCCCTGACTAAACAAAGGTTGCCAGCTTAACGATGTCCTGGTCAGCCTTTTTCAAAAACTGGACTACTTCTCTTTGAGGAAGTTTAAACGTCCTGAAATTGTAAAGGGGCCTGGGAATCGTAAGAATAAAGTGGGCGTTTTGTCAAGAAAAATTAATTTTGGATGTTACCAAATGTTTTATTGTCAATTGAAAATTTTATTTATATTAAAAATGATGTAAGAAAGTAAGAAATTAAAGTTGATTGGGTTTTTGATGGCGGAGTCGTATCTGTACATTCGGCTAAAGAAATCTGAGTTGGGCTCCAAGTCCATGCGTGTCCATAACGTGCAATGGGTGAATTCTTCGGTGAACGATGACAGCACGCCCCAGACAACGTTTTCGCAGAAGATCGGCGCCCCAATGTAAGTTTTCGTGCTGGTTTTTAAACCGTAAACGAAAGAACATTCGATGGTGTCTCTGATGGAAGAAGTAATTAAAAGGCCGCATTTGTCATCGGACGTTTTAACTTGCGAGCTGAAAAATTGATTGCATCCGAGCTTTATGCAGTGAACGGTTTCCACCAGTTTTAAAGACTCTTCAGCGACATTAAGTTCGGAGCCGTTTTCGTTGAAGACGACCGTGCAAAACTCCCCTCGATCGACCATTTCCTGATAAGGCGCTCGCGTGTACCCGTCCGTTTTGATCAATGTAAACCATTTTATGTGAAACTCGTTGCTCACTTTGATTATACCGATATCGAAGACGTTCGCGTTCGTCGCGAATTGACTCGGACGGCAATGCAAGTGCAAAATTAGCTTCTCGATATCGTATTTTTGAGCGTCATGCGTCATAACGTAATGCTCGTTTGTTTGGATCTCTTTGAATTCAAAATCGTGAGGACCTTTGAGTGTGAATTCGCCGAGACATCCGCAGCTTGTAAGAACGAGATGAGGTGACATTATACCTCCCATGCAGATGCTTTTAAGAGGACGCTTTTGAAAAATCACAACTGTCTTTTCTGTTGCAGAAAACGATGAGCAAACAGGAATTAAAATAACCATCAATAAACCAAACTTGTTAAACATTTTGTCGTTCAATTTTTAAACACATGCTTAAAAAAATCAGATGCGTTGGAGTAAAATTCTTAACTTAACCCTTTAGACCGCGTCTGACGCCGGATTCTCTGCGCTACTGTCGCAGCACTTCTCCCCGACCGCTCCCAGCGCCCAGCAAAGCACAGAAAGCGACAAGTGATGCGATCATCACGTAGTTCATTTCTTCCCCAACAGATGGCCAGTTTTTGCATGCCGCTAGCGCTACAGGAAGCGAAGGTATTATATCTTGAGGCTTCCCGCTGGGTAACTAAAGTCGCCTGCGGTCTCCAAGCGACATGCGGGCATGGCAACTATAGTCGCCTGCGGTCTCAAAAGGGTTAATGAACGCTTTGAGCAAGACCAGGAAACGTTCGTTCAGGGACCACGTAGAGCAGGGGTTTCTTAAATGTGGTTTGCAGAAAACCCCCATAATGCACCTGCATTATTGTTCAAACTGAATTTTAGCATAAATTTTGAGCAACTCAAAAGTAAAATGTGCAAGGAAATCAAACTATTAAACCTTTTACACCTCAAAGTAAAAGATGGGGAGGAAAGGGAGACCCTGGGTAGGTAGAGAGGGCTTGGATGATTGACGGCTCACGCCACTCCTAGGGCGAAATAAAAGAAAGGTCGCTTTTTCGTCCCCAGAGGAATAGATAAAAAGTAAATATCACCCGTATACAAAAACGGGTGCGGTGGGGATAGAAGTTTCTAAAGGGATTCGTCCTCAACAACCATCTCAAAGTCCAATGGAATCTGATTAATGAACAAAGCAAGCCTCCATGACCAGTTTAGATTCGACTCAATTCGGGCCCACGATTCGCACTCAATTAAACACAATAGGAGAACATCAGTTCTTATATTTTTAACATTCGTCTTCTTCCTACGATATGGCCCTTTTCACGGCGGCCGCATATTTGTGTAGAATCTTCGCCTTTTTTTTACCCAAAAGATGTGCCAATAAAATCGCGATCATTGTGAAAACTTTGCCCAGAGATTGGAAGTGAGTGCTTAACTTTTTGTCAATTAATTTTTTACATTTTTTTATAGAGCTCTACGTGCTGCAGTTTTTATTTTATTCAGTTCGTTTTATTTTAAATTTTTTAATTGTTCTGTGACCAATGAGTTTGAAAAGCTGGTGAAAAAACACCCCAATAAAGTTTGCTTCAGATTTAAAGATGAAACGTGGACTTTCAAAGAGGTAAAAAAATTTTTTTTTTCTACTCCCGATTATATAAGGGCGGACATCACATTCCTCGGGTGATGGATGTAATAAGTTGTTAACTATCATTGGTTTTGCTATAATAAAATATTTTTGCCTTAAAATAATTATTACAATTAGGTCCAATAATGCAATCATTTCTTTTAACTGGCGCTTAATTAGAACTGCTATTGTTTCAAGGTTGGCAAATGCAGAATTTTTTGTCTTCTATAAAACAGCTGAAGAACGAAATTGCGTTTTGGTGGAAAAGAAAGCACTATCGTTTGATATGTCCTTGAAAACTTTTTCATTGGATATACCGGAAGCTTTTTTATAAGAATCAGCCAATGAGGAAAAATCACGTTCTATCACGTGACTTAGAAAGCATCTTTTGATTGGTTCTTATGCACCTTAGGTCTCTTCAGGGGTTTTTCTTAGGTTATTTGCCCATTTGAGTCCAAAATCGTTTTAAATGGGCCGTTGACATATTTAACCTTTGTTTAGTGCTTGATTATCAAGAATTAGCTGAAGATATAAATGAACTATTTACTTACACAACATCCTCTACAAGATTACATATTTTATTTGCTTCTAATCTTTTAAGTTAGCTCATGACTAGTGATAGCCTCTTCCTAAACCCAGGTTTTCTAACATTTTTAAAATTTATAGGTGAACGAATATAGCAACAGGATAGCCCATATATTCCATAATGCTGGTTATAAAAAAGGAGATACTATCGCAATTTTTATGACGAATAGACCTGATTATGTTTGTATTTGGCTTGGGCTAGGAAAGCTCGGTGTTGTCACTGCGCTTATAAACACTAATTTGAAACTACAATCTCTTTCTTTCTGCATAAAAACAGCCGGTTGTAAAGCAGTAATTTTTTCAAATGACTTATGCCCAGGTAAATTTTTTAGATTGTGTCGATTGACTATTTTTTAGCTATTCATGCGATTCGGAATGAACTGGAGAGCTCCATAAGGCTTTTTCAGCTTGGAGGGAAGCCCAAAGAAGGGATTTCTAGTTTGGAAAATTCACTTAAAGTTGCCAAAACAAATTTCCCTGATGTTAAAGTTAAAATTAATGTAAAAGATCATCTCCTCTATGTTTACACTTCTGGGACGACCGGCCTTCCAAAAGCCGCCATAATGCCGCATTATAGGTAATTGAAATTATATCATTAAACATGTTTTATTTTGTTTTTTAGAATTTTACTTCTTTCTAAATTTGTAAAGCATTTACTTGGTATCCATTCAAACGATGTTGTTTACAATCCTTTACCAATGTATCATACAGCAGGAGGAATTTTGGGAGTCATCACCGCTATTTTATTAGGAGCAACGACAGTTTTGAGAGAGAAATTTTCTGCATCTATGTACATACAGGACTGTGTTCATTATAAGTGCTCGGTAAGATCAATATTGTAAAAAAAGTTTAATAAATTTTTGTTTAGGTTGGTCAATATATAGGAGAAATATGTCGTTATATTTTGGCCGTCCCTCCAAAACCTAGTGACAAAGAGCATTCGCTGAGGCTGATAGTGGGCAACGGACTTAGAACTGCAATATGGGAAAAATTTGTAAAAAGATTCAATATACCGAATGTGATGGAAATTTATGGATCTACTGAAGGAAATTTGCTTATAGGTACATAATTTTAATTTAAAAAGATTTATAACTTTTTTTGCAGCAAATGTTGATAATACAATCGGTGCTGTTGGTTCGCTGTCCAAGGCATTTCCAATGTTCAATAAATTTATTGGCTCGATTATCAAAGTGACCCTGAAACCTTAGAGCCAATCAGAAACTCCGATGGATTTTGCATCGAATGTGGAACTGGTATTATTTAAAAGAAATGAAATAAATTTATTTTTTGTTCATTTTAGATGAGCCGGGGATGTTTGTGGGCGTTATCCCTTATAAAGGGTCACTCAAAGAAGTTTATGGTTATTTAGATAAAAAAGAATCAAACAAAAAGTTTATTTATAATGTTTTTAACAAAGGAGACAAAGCATTTGTTTCCGGTGAGTTGAGTTTTATAACTAATTTTTTTTATTCAAATTTTTTAGGTGATATTATGGTACAGGATGAAATGGGATATATTTATTTTAAGGACCGAACTGGAGATACATTTAGGTAATTAGTCGATTTTATTTTGCTTTTTCTTAAATTAGTTTTTAGGTGGAAAGGTGAAAATGTATCAACATCAGAATGTGAGGCGATAATTAGCGACATAATCGGATTGGCCGATTGTGTAGTTTATGGCGTTCAAATCGGAGAATTGGAAGGTCGTGCTGGAATGCTTGCAGTCGTCGATCCTGATTCTAAGCTCGACGTTGAAAATCTCGCTGAAAAACTCGACAAATCCTTACCCAAATACCAACACCCAGTTTTCATCAGATTCATCAACGAAATTGAAATGACAGGTATTTCTCGCAGAAGGAAAGAAAAAGAACTAACAATTTTTTTTTAGGAACTTTCAAGCTCAAAAAGATCAACTTGCAAAATGAAGGATTTGATTTGAATGTGGTTAAGATCCAATTTATTTTCGAAACGGCAATAAATATGTCAAACTCACTCAAGAACTTTATGACAAAATCTCCAAAGGATTAATAGCTGTATAAATAGTAAAATTAGTTTAATTTATGTGATAATGACAAAATAGACTGCCTGGAATTACAAAATATTTATTTTTTAATTTTTAAATAACGTTTAACCATTGTAATTGTAAAAATTTTAGGTCTGATAATAAATTTTATTTTGAATTATCTTCTGTACCATAATTGAGTGCCGTTCCATCTTTTGATCTTTTTTTGGAGTTGGAGAACACCGTAAAGAAGGGCTTCGGAGGTTGGGGGACAACCGGGGACGTAGATGTCGACAGGAATAATCCTGTCGACACCTCTTAAAACTGAGTAGGAGTAGTGATAGTATCCACCTCCGTTGGCACAGCTGCCCATCGAAATTACCCATTTGGTTCTGGCATTTGGTCATATAGTTTTCGTACAGCTGGGGCCATTTTGTTGGTTACTGTGCCTGCTACTATCATAAGATCGGCTTGACGAGGCGAAGCACGAATACGACGCCAAAACGGTCCATGTCATACCGCGGCGCTGCCATATGCATCATCTCTATGGCACAGCAAGCAAGTCCAAATGTCAAAGGCCAAAGTGAGCCTTTACGTGCCCAATTTAAATAATCGTCTGTTCGCACTATCGCAAAATCCATCCACGTTTTGGGTTTCTCAAACGGCGAATACCTTCTCCTTTTTTCACTTTCATCACAATCGCTCGATGATTCATTCCTTTTTGGAAAACTACCAACTCGATAACCATCAAATATCTTTCTTAAACAAACAAATCTATTCATTTATGAATCAGTATCAACAAATTGTATCTTTAAATATTTAAACTCAGATAAAAGCCTTTCAGCTGATGTCAGTAGAGATGAAAGAAAAAACGCCATGATTTTGGCTAAAAACTACTAAGGATTCAAAACAAGAGCTTTCTATTCAAAAATATTTTTATTTTAAATAGTGCCAAGCACCTTTTTCTATTTACAACTATGATAAGTACAATCACAATTTAGAATAAAAATGTTTTCTAATCAAAAAATAACAAAACAAAAGGTCTTATAAATAAATTAATATCTAGGGATGGAACTGTACAATAACGTTTATGATACAATCGTAACAATGAAATAAGTACAAAATAAAAAAAATTTGTTCTATATAAGTCTTTTTATATAAATAACAAAATAGATTTATAATCGAATTTTTCCTTTTGAGATATCAGAGAAGACTTGAGGTGTTAAATGTTCGTATTGGCCGCTGGACGCCAAGTAGTAAAGTTTGTCGTTGATTTTTTCTGGGTCGAAACCTTCTTTTTGTAAGTCTAACTTTTTCATTTTATATGTACCTGAAAAATTCGATAAAATGGGATTCAAACTGGAATTTCAATGTACCTGTCATTTCGACTTCTCTGATTATTCTGATGAATGAGGGTCGAGCGTAGGAAGGTAAAGCTCTTTTGACGCCTTCAGCAAATTTTGCCATGTCCACAGAGTCATCTTTGTCAACGATAGCAGCCATTCCTGCTCTCCTTCGCTGTTAGGGACTTCCACCCCGTAAATTACGCAGTCTTTAAAATCGATCAGGTTACTCACTATCCCTTCGACTTCCGATGTCGAAACGTTTTCACCTTTCCATCTAAACAAAATTTTTAATTACAACACAAACTTTTATTTCAAACCTGAATGTGTCTCCTGTTCTGTCTTTAAAATATAAATATCCAAACTCATCAGAAACGACGATATCACCAGAAAGAAAAGCCGAGTCACCTTTGGCAAAACATCACGTACGACCTTTTCTCGATTCTTTTTCGTTGACGTATCCCAAATACGCACGTGCAGGATTTGATGGAATGATTTTACCAATAAAAACTCCAGGTTCACCTGATAAAATATAAAACTTAAGTTTTTAAAAGAAACCTTAAAATACCTGGTTCACAAGGGATGCAGAGGCCTTCAGAATTTCTAATTGGCTCTCCTGTCAACTGGTCCACTCGAATAATAGAAATGGGATAAATTCCAGGGACTATTCTAGAAACGAAGCCAATCGCACCGACCTTATTGTCAATATTAGCTGGAAAAAAAATTAAGTTTTCTTAATTTTTATTTCAATTTAAAATTTACCGATGTTAGCGTTCCCTTCGGTGGCACCGTAGAACTCAGCGACGTGCGGTATATTGAACCTTTTGGTGAATTCTTTCCAGATTTGGGGCCTAAGGCCATTCCGAATATGATCCTGATTTTATGCTGGGTGTCAGTCGGCTTGGACGGAGTCGCCAAAGATATCGGCACATTTCCCCAATGTACTGTGCTACAGTGCAGTTGTATTTGGCGATATCCGAAAAATATGAGGATGCGGAGAACTTTTTACGGATTACCACACATGCACCGTAAACTATCGCTTGACCAATCGACATCGCTCCTCCTGCAGTATGGTAAAGCGGTAAAGGTGTGTAAAACCTATCGCTTCTTTTAAACCAAACTTGATAACTTATTGCACCAGCTAAAAACACATATCTAAAAAAAAAGGATTAAAATTTGAAAGTTTTATTATCAACCTGGCATGAGTGATAACGGCAGCTTTTGGAAGCCCGGTTGTTCCCGATGTGTAGATATAAAGCAGCCTATCATGGAATCCGATGTCTTCAATTTTCAACGGAGACGGACTAGCTTCTCCAACAGTTTAGCCAACTGCCTTTCTCCCATTTCACCCCTCGGCAACCTCGGCTCTCCATAAGAATAACTATACAGTCTAACCCCAGGCAAACTTCCATGGATTTCTTTGACAGCTGCAAAATTTTAGTTAAAGCAAAACCTTCAATGAAACAAACCATCGCTGAACTCTTCTCCAAAAATGAACGCCTGACATTTAGCGACGTTGATTGAATGAAGCAGAGATGCTTGCCGAAGGTTATAATTAATTAGAGCAGTAATGACTCCAATTTTGACAAGCCGAGCCATATACAGACAAACTCCGGACGACTTTCAAGCATAAGAGCAACCGTATCGCCTTTCCGGTATCCATGACTTTTAAACAAATTAGCAATCTTGTTGCTGTAATCTTCCACCTAAAAGTTTATCAACTTTTAATTAAAACAATTCAAACAGTTTTCAAAAGAGTGAACTGAAATAGAATTTTAAACTTACTTCTTTAATGTCCATTCTTTGTCCTCAAATATGAAGCAGACTTTATTCGGATTTTTGGCGACATTCTCTCTGAAGATTTCACCGATGCTCATATTCCTTTTGGAGAGCCTTCGTACGCTCAGAAGGAACAATAAGTACCTCAAAAGGGCCCTGAAAAAAATAAATGACTTTTATTTCATAGAAATGTGTAATTTTAATTTCAAGAATTAACAAGGCCATTCAACAGGAATCTAAAATATTTCTTTGACAAATAAAAAGTTTGATGAAAAGTTTTCTTTGTTAAAAGCAAACCAAGCTTCCCTTAAGCCTTAAAATAGAACCAGGAAAACAAAAATTTTGTTTATAGGACGCATGGTCACAGAAAGAAAGAGAAAGTATGAAGGTTGTCAGGTTTCTCTACTTTCCAAAAGAAATGAACAAGGGTGGACAACTCGGAAATATTCTTTTATTATATAAAAAAAACGATTGTATGTCTCATTTTTATGTTCCTAGCATTCAGACGCTAAAAATAGGATAAAATTACAGTGCTAGTCAGGATTTGAAGGCAACTCAGGGTCAAAATTTATGCTTCGCTAATCCGGTAAAACTAGTTTTTATGATTGAGTTATTAAGAATTTTTAAACAGAATATTGTTGGTCTAGTTTCTTGGAATTTCTTAAGACCTCAAAGTCATTGGTCTTCATCTGCCAAACTTGTGGCGCCTGCTGAGTCCATCTATCCCCGGAGTACAGTTTTTCTCCCATTATAAAAAAGAATAGCCCTTATAATATACAGGAATAATCACGCAATCATTTGATTGTGTGTTTTAAGTTCACTTGAGCTACAAGAAGTCTCATTTTATGAAAGTTCTGGCTCTTTTGGCAAAAAAAAACTTCAATTTTATCGAATTTTAGGGCCTTTTTCTGGCTCTTTTGGCAAATAAACTCCCATTTTATCGAATTTAGGGTCTTTTCTGGCTCTTTTGGCAAAAAAAACTCATTTATCGAATTTAGGGTCTTTTCTGGCTCTTTTGGCAAAAAACATTTTATCGAATTTAGGGTCTTTTTCTGGCTCTTTGGCAAATAAACTCCCATTTTATCGAATTTAGGGTCTTTTTCTGGCTCTTTTGGCAAAAAACTCCATTTTATCGAATTTAGGGTTTTTTCTGGCTCTTTTGGCAAATAAACTCCCATTTATCGAATTTAGGGTCTTTTCTGGCTCTTTTGGCAAATAAACTCCCATTTATCGAATTTAGGGTCTTTTTCTGGCTCTTTTGGCAAATAAACTCCCATTTTATCGAATTTAGGTCTTTTTCTGGCTCTTTTGGCAAATAAACTCCCATTTTATCGAATTTAGGGTCTTTTTCTGGCTCTTTTGGCAAATAAACTCCCATTTTATCGAATTTAGGGTCTTTTTCTGGCTCTTTTGGCAAAAAACTCCCATTTTATCGAATTTAGGGTCTTTTCTGGCTCTTTTGGCAAAAAACTCAATTTTATCGAATTTTAGGGTCTTTTTCTGGCTCTTTTGGCAAAAACTCCCATTTTATCGAATTTAGGGTCTTTTTCTGGCTCTTTTGGCAAATAAACTCCCATTTTATCGAATTTAGGGTCTTTTTCTGGCTCTTTTGGCAAATAAACTCCCATTTTATCGAATTTAGGGCTTTTTCTGGCTCTTTTGGCAAAAAACTCAATTTTATCGAATTTTAGGGTCTTTTTCTGGCTCTTTTGGCAAATAAACTCCCTTTAATCGAATTTAGGGTCTTTTTCTGGCTCTTTTGGCAAAGAAACCATTCTATTGAATTTCATTCAGTTCACAATCAGTTCACTTGGAGCCAAGAAGTCACTTTAGCGTCTTTTATGAAGTTTTAAAGAAAAATCATAAATCTCATTAGTTAAATTGTTAGTGGGTTTTGTAATTTAATAGATGACCTCATCAAAATGCTTTAGGTTTTATTAAAATCAACAACCCTCCCTTCGGTCCCTAATGAGAACTGACGTCTTTAACTAGCTACGTGTTAAATTAGTAAATAAGATGAAAATTGAAGTGAAAACCGCATAGAACACAAATCCTTGAAAGGTTTTCGACAATTTATTAGGGAAAGACAAATACTTCAAAAGGACGTTACATCATGCACGTCTTTTATTTGTTCTCCTTTTAGCAATGGTTACCCAGAGTTACTAAATCAATATTTGTTTGAAGCGAAGGTATGGTTGAGGTTTATAAAAAGGTCGAAATAATCAGAGTGAAATAGGAAATCAACTAACAAAATGGACGGGCGACTACGCGAGTGCATCGAAGCTTCAATTAAACGACGATTTCATGAAGAACAAAAACGGAAATTAATGGAATCGAAAAATAATTAGCTGGAGGTTCTTGATGTAATAGGGGTTTCTTAATCCCCGTTTACACGGTGTGTATATGCGAGCCTATTGAGAAAGAGAAGTGGGTTCCCAAAATGTGGTCCGCGAAAAAGCTTGACAAAACCGTTTGAAAATTGAAAACTCAAAGTCAAAAAGGTTTTTAAGTAAGCATTGAATTTTAGTATTTAAAAAACGATATATTTCCCACATTTTAGTATTTTTAGAAGAGTTCACCAAAAACTTTTTTTCTCTCTCTTTCTTTCTTGACAGAGAAACTTTTTAAAGGATTTTTCTCTTATAGGGAGTAAACCCCCAAATCAGGGACAAAAATTTATTCAAAATTATTTCATTTCGACAAAAAAAGTTTCAATCATCATGTTTAATTAAAAATTGAAAACAATCAAATAAATTAATAATTTATGCTAATGAAGCAGGGGTTATTTTTTATTCGTGTTTCAATGACCCCTATGAGACAAAAAGACCTTTCGTTTTACTTCATTCAACAATAAAAGTTTAACGGCGTATATGTCAAAAACTTTATTTATTATTAGAATGTAATGTTTGCTATTTTTGCAATACGCAAAACGTACTTTCTCATGATTGACTTGACCGAAAAAAATGAAAACCAATTTTAAAAAATTTCGGAATGTCTTATTATTCATTAAATTTATAAGATTCTCAGCTGATAGATTGTCCTCCGGTCGTAAGCGAAATTGACTTGTAACAATAGAAGTATGGCCGAAATACAATAAAAATTAAATTATTTATGTGAATAATTGAAAGAAGGAAAAAAAAATTTGCTTGACGTAGTACACAGCCTTGGAAAACTCGAAGTCATAGAGGAGGACACACTTCTCAAGAAAAAAAAAAAATCAGAATTTTTAACTGTTATTGCGATACCTCAAGGAGGGATAAATCGATGATTGACCGATCTCACTTGTCTGTGGTTCGGCCGGCGCCGCCGTGGCATTCTGGAACACTTTTTTTTTAATCAAGTTGCTTAAAAGTTTTGTGAAAATCATTAACTGATGACTTGCAAGAGCTAAATAAGGGGTTTAGCCAAATTACGAACATAAATGACAAAGGATGATCTTCAGGGTCCCCGCCATATTTTAAGCAGCAAATCATTTGTGACAATTAGAAATAATCCTCCGAGAAATCCACAGCACTCTGGGACAAAAGGAGGTGATTCCTTTGGGACTGTAGGCTTTATTCCAGGGAAATAATTATTATCTCGACGAAAGGATAAAAAACGCTAAAATTGGGTAACTGGATTCGTTCGATAGACAAACGAGTTTCTCGCAGGATTTTTGATCGTTTTCCTCAATTTATTCGCTTTGAGCCAGTTATTACCAAATTTTGGGCGATTTCCATGCTCATTTGGGCAAAAAAGTCCTCTTTTTTACTCGATTTTTGGAAGCTTTTGTAGTCTTTAAGGCCGAAAACTTCGGTATACTATTTTGGAATCACAGCATTTAGCAAGCATTTTGGCAAAGAAATTAATTTCCATTTTATCGAATTATAGGTTTAGAAAGAAGATTATAGGGTAGAATTATGGGTAACCATTTTAAACGAATTTGTATCTTTTCCTGCTGTTTTGACAAAGAAATCCATTATCGAATTTTAAGGTCTTTTTCTGGGCTCTTCTGGCAAAGAAACTTCGATTTAAGAGCCAGGAAAAGACCCTAAAATTCGATAAAAATGGGAGTTTATTATAGGGTCTTTTCCTGGCTCTTTTGGAAAAGAATTCTTTTATATGGATTTTTTGGGCCTTTTTCTGGCTCTTTGGCAAAAAAATTCTCATTCTATCAATTTTAGGGCCTTTTTCTGGCTCCTGGCAAAGAAACCCTTTTTCGAATTTAGGGTCTTTTTCTGGCTCTTTTGGCAAAGAAATTCCCATTTTATCGAATTTTTTGGGTCTTTTCTGGCTCTTTTGCAAAGAAATTCACATTCTATCGAACTTTAGGGTCTTTTACCGGCTCTTTTGGCAAAAAAATTCCATTTTATCGAATTTTAGGGCCTTTTTTGCTCTTTTGGCAAGAATTTTATCAAATTTTAGGGCCTTTTTCTGGCTCCTGGCAAAGAAACCCCATTTTATCGAATTTTAGGGCCTTTTTCTGGCTCTTTGGCAAAGAACCATCTTTTTCGAATTTAGGTCTTTTACCGGCTCTTTGGGCAAAGAAATTCCCATTTTATCGAATTTTGGCTCTTTTCCTGGCTCTTTTGCCAAATAAACTTCCATTTTACCAAATTAGAGGGTCTTTTCCTGGCTCCTTTGGCGAAGGAATTTCCATTTCATCGAACTTTCGTGTTTTTTTTTCGGCTCTTTGTCCAAGAAACTTCCATTAACGAATTCGGGGGTTTTGCCAATTCCTCTTTCCAAGGAGGTACCAATGTTGTCTTAGGCATTTCGATAGTTTGGCAACTTTTTTGATAGTTAGGGTAGGAGGGGACAATGCATAGAATAGTTCGAAGCAACTTCGTTTAACCTTTTTAGTTAACGAAGAGAATGCTTACATAAGTGACATTTTCAGTCTCGAAAACTGAATAAAGCAGATCCCTCGGGACCTTCGACTTTTCTTCAACGGTCTTTGACCTCGTTAGGACTTAAGTGCAATACGAAAGTTCTTTTCGTCAAACTGAATAAGAAAGAAGAATGAACAGGAGAACCGGTTTAATTTAAGCTCCATGAAGTTGATACATTTTCAAGTCCGTGAAAGGCTTTTCATCGTTTTCCGTTTGATCTGAACAAAATTCAAAGTTCGTAAAGTCCTTTATGGTGTGTGAGTGCAAAAGCACTCTTGAGGTTTAACTCGAAAATAGATAAACCGTTCGACAATTTTGAAGCGTGAGATTACAGTGTTGGCAATAGTTTTTTTGCTATTCGGCAACTTGTATAGAAGCAGTCCGTACAATGTCCTGCAATTTGTATTCACCTCTCGCTTCGTTTTAACCGGCCCTGGATCGTTGACCCTAACCGATCGATTTTCTCAATGAACTGCATCCACTGCAAGGGTATTGCGGTTTATGCATTAAAATGCATTTTAAAAACAAAATTGGATTTTTAAATTGAAAATGATAACGATAACAACTTTCTTCAGTTTGACAGTCTTGGGTGTGACATTTCTTTAAAACTGGCTTTTTCAGCGTAATTTATGGGAGCTCGAAACGATTTGCCAGAGTATTCCAGGAAAAAAGAAAACAGCTGTTGCGACGGTAGCCTCCTTAAACGTTTTTTAAGATATTTTAAATATTCCAAGTTTGTTTAAATTTAAATGCACAAATTCCTTATAAGGCCTTAGCATTTAAGGCATTTCCTTGAAGGGTTTTTAACCAAATAAATAAAAAATTGGAGAGAGAAAAAGGAACAAAGAGGCGAATAAATTTTAAACAAAAGCCTCTTTATCATTCGATTAGGCATAGGATTATCTTA
>JACGAQ010003539.1:0-27640 GCA_014119065.1 Orius insidiosus
ATCTTAATAATTCAAGGGCGATTGTAACCATAAAAAATCAATCCGTGATTATATCATTAGGAGACAAAAAGGGATTTGAAATAAAAAAACCGGTCACTCTGCAAAAAAGGTGAACGAGTGGGATGTTTCGGGTGGGAGTGAAAGTGAAATTTTTTTCTCGGAAGGCGACTGCAAATTGAGGACAATACGACAGCAAATTCTATTTATCATACTCACCAATGTTCATACTTTTATTTTATCACCAAAATCTTGAATATCGATCAGCAAAGTTTAGACTGAAATGACTTTCAACCGATTGACTTGATAAAATAACCGGATCAAATATTTTGTTCTTGTGAATTCATTCATTCGTGAAACTGTCAAAATTTTCGATAATCATCAAGTCCTTTAAAGGCTGCTCCTTTTTAAGAGGTAGAGATAGAAATGACTTTCTCTGTTCCGATTTTTTTCTTCTTTAATTTTATTTTTGAAAGTTATTGTCACGATTTTAACACTTGGGAACGTGATTATAAAAAAAAAACTGTTCAAATCAAGGTGAAGGCGCCTGAAAAATGGAGATGTGAGACTAAAAAATTCATAGAAAAAAGAAATTCCGGAAGAAAACAGCCCGACTTCAAGTCGTTAAGTCGTCAGCTAAACCGCAGTTAGATCGTCAGCTAAACAATCATTAAGGCGTCTTATTGTCAGCTAAACCGCAGTAAGATCTATACCTTAAATATCCCCATATTGTCAGCTGAACAGCCGTTAAATCGACAGCTAAACCTTGGTTAGACCGTCAGCTAAAAAATCATTAAACCGTCTTATTGACAGCCTTATTGTCAGCAAAACCGCAGTTAGATCTTTACCTTAAAAATCGTCGTATCGTCGGCTAAAGAACTGTTAAATCGGCAGCTAATCCTTGGTTCGATCGTCAGCTAAACGGTGATTAGACCGTCTTATTGACCTTAATGTCGCAGCTAAACTGCAGTAGATCTTTACCTTAAAAATCCTCCTATCGTCAGCTGAAGAGCCACAATCGACAGCTAAACATTGGTTAGAGTCAGCTAAACAGTCATTAAGCCATCTTATTGACAGCCTTTTTGTCAGAAAAACCGCTGTTAGGTATTTACATAAAAAATCCTTATATCAGAACAGTCGTTAAATCGACAGCTAATCCCTTGGTTAGATCGTCAGCTAAACGATCATTAGACCGACTTATTGACAGCCATATTGTCGCCGCTGAACCGCAGTTAGATCTTTACCTTAAAATCCTCATATTGTCAGCTGGACAGCCATTAACTCGACAGCAAAACCTTGGTTAGATCGTCAGCTAAACAATCATTAGACCGGACTTATTGACAGCCTTATTGTCAGCAAAACCGCTGTTAGATCTTTACCTTAAAAATCCTCATATTATCTGAACAGCCGTTAAATCGACAGCTAATCCCTTGGTTAGATCGTCAGCTAAAAAATCATTAGACTGGATATTGACAGCCTTATTTTCAGCAAAACCGCATATCATAACAGCCGTTAAATCGACGGCTAATCCCTTGGTTAGATCGTCAGCTAAACATTAGACCGATTTATTGACAGCCATATTGTCAGCAAAACCGCAGTTAGATCTTTACCTTAAAAATCCTCCTACCGTCAGCTGAAGAGCCACAATCGACAGCTAAACCTTTAGATCGTCAGCAAAACAGGCATATGACAGCCTTATTGTCAGCTAAACCGCAGTTTGATCTTTACCTTAATAGTCCATATCGTCAGCTGAACAGCTGTTAAATAGACAGCTGAACCTTGTTTGATCTTCAGTTAAGCAATCATTAGACCGTCTTATTGACTGCCTTATTGTCAGCAAAACCGCGCTGTTAGGTCTTTACGTTAAAAATCCTCATATCTGAACGGCTGATATAACTTATCGGCTCCCCATAACTTATCGGCTGATAAGTTGACAGCTAATCTTTGGTTAGATCGTCAGCTGAACTTTCATTAAACCGTCTTATTGACAGCCTATTGTCAGCGAAACCGCAGTTAGATCTTTACCTTAAAATCGTCGTATTGTCAGCTAAAGAAACTGTCAAATCGGCAACTAATCCTTGGTTCGATCGTCAGCTAAACGGTGATTAGACCGTCTTATTGACCTTAATGTCGCAGCTAAACTGCAGTTAGATCTTTACCTTAAGAATCCTCTTATCGTCAGCTGAAGAGCCACAATCGACAGCTAAACATTGGTTAGATCGTCAGCTAAACAGGCATATTGACAGCCCCTTGTCAGCTGAACCGCAGTTTGATCTTTACCTTAAAAGTCCTCATATCGTCAGCTGAACAGCCGTTAAATAGACAGCTAAACCTTGTTTGATCTTCAGTTAAGCAATCATTAGACCGTCTTATTGACTGCCTTATTGTCAGCAAAACCGCGCTGTTAGGTCTTTACGTTAAAAATCCTCATATCTGAACAGCCGATAAATTTACAGCTAATCTTTGGTTAGATCGTCAGCTAAACAATCATTAAACCGTCTTATCGTCAGCTAAAACATCATTAAACCGTCTTATCGTCAGCTAAACAATCATTAAACCGTCTTATCGTCAGCTAAACAATCATTAAACCGTCTTATCGTCAGCTAAACAATCATTAAACCGTCTTATCGTCAGCTGAAGAGCCAAAATCGACCGCTAAACCTTGGTTAGATCGTCAGCTAAACAAGCATATTGACAGCCTTATTGTCAGCTAAACCGCCGTTAAATAGCCGTCCTCATATCGTCAGCTGAACAGCCGTTAAATTGACAGTTAAACCTTGTTTGATCTTCAGTTAAGCAATCATTAGACCATCGAATTGACAGCCTTATTGTCAGCCAAACGTCAGGTAGTCTTGTATTCATCTCTCAAGGTAGAAATTAGATTATATTAAAGGGAATAAAAACTGCTAAAATCAAGATGAAGCGAAGGAGACTATTAAAATAATCTGAAAATCATTCCTCGTTGAAAAGAATAACTTAGGATGACAAAAGGACACAGTAAAGCGGAATTCCAGAAGAAAATGGCTCTAAATAAAATTAAAAAGATCGTAATTATGGCGTAAATTTTTTCTCTCGAATAAAAACTATCAAAAGACGGAAGAATCTGAGAAAAAGAAGGCCTAAAAATCTTGATGAGTTAGCCGGAAACGTCAATCACCCGTCATTGAAAAACGCGTGACAAAACGGTTGAAATTTGATTTCCAATTAACGAAAAATCCTTGATTTTTGACCAATTTCCCTTTCCTTGGCTATTTCGCCCTTCGGAACTGTCTTGTTTACGTAGCAAATTAAAAGCCCTTAGACTTTTAGTTTACGGCCGGGGGTTTATCGTCTCAACAAAAGGTAAAAAGTATTTTTACGGCCCATTAAAGACAACTGAAACTCATATCGAAACCCGCAACCGATCGTTAAACAGTCTAAATTGATAAATATATTTTATTATAAAAATGAATTTCTTAAAGTGGAAAAAAAAAATGTTCTAAAATCCTTTGAAATGCCTCTAATTTGCTGAACTAATTCTTTGTTGACTCAGAACGGGCGATTTCCGTCAACGCCGTGCTTAATTATTTAATTAAATTATACGGTTTTTCTATTTCCCCGTTTATTTCTTTTTTTACGTAAGACCGGTTGAAATGTCAGTTCTACCTCGCATTTTGCAAAATATTAAAGCGTTTAAAAACACGAAAGTTTTGCCTGGAGGTTTTTAATTTTATAAAAATGATTTAAAATTTTAAGGCACTCCTCAGGTCGTAGGAGTGTCGATAAAGTTACACCTCAATTCCATTTGAATGAGACATTATCTTTAAGGACAAAAATTCGACCTTTGCGTTCATCCTTCGGAGAAGGAAAAAAACGTTTCGATAATGAAAAACATAGGGTTTAAGATTGAAAAGCAAAAGCTCAGCGGTAGCTTCATAGGAGTAATTCCTGCAGGGCTTAAATCAATCAGTTGTAATTCTAGTTGGAAATGTGTTTCAAATCATTCTAGAAGGGATTTTACGAGTTCTTTTTTTTTCCTTCAGTCCGCTTCTTCGGGCTTAATTGTAGCCCGTGAAAGATGATAGCGCTCTCGAAATCGAGGAAAAAGAGAAGAACGATGAAGAGAAGAAAGGTAAAGGTCAGACGAGACGTTTATCTCCCCTTGTGTCAAGTGGTGAAGTGCAAGGTGAAGGACCCAAAGTAACCGAAGGGAATGTTTAGAATTTTATGCAACTTTTTATTGCGTTCGCTGAGAGAGAGGCTATTAGAACCTTTAGTTGGGCGAGTAAAACGTTCGACCCGGGAAGGGAGAATTAAGACTGGAAATAAGCATCCTTCCCTTCACTTCACCTTTTTTATCAGTTATCTCGACTTGTCTTATTTTTCTCTCTATCGCTCCACAATCTGGCATCTCGTTGGAAAATGTAAGAATGAATTCCTCCAAACAATTCCAAATCTTTCATTAAAACATTCAAAGTTACAATTAACTTAAAGAATGCCTTCGGCGTGCATAACAAGGACAGACATGTTCCATTCCATTGGCTTGTTTCTAGTAGCGGACTTCTTTTTGTGCTTCGGGTTGGGTTTGGCTCAGCAACCAATGGTCACATAGTCAAAACTGCGGGAATATACCTACAGCTGTACTCCTACAATAGCATCAGGTGGTGGCCTAGTTGGAGACTGCTGCGGGGCCATCGCCATGGAATGCCTCCAGGACGATGAAAACGCCTGGTGCTGGTTAGGGATTGCAATCCCGGGATTAAATTTTGATCCCGAAATTTCGAGATCCGGAATAAAAAATCCCGGGATCCCGGGATTTTCGGGATTGAATTTCGGGATTTGAAAAAAAAAGTCTAAAACCAGTTAGCAATAGAAAATGTTATTTATTAAACTTATAAGTTATAAACTATGTAGTTGTTGGTATTTACAAATATTCTCAATATTATTTTGAAAATGACTTCTCAAAACTTAAAGTTTTGGTCTCCTACTAACCTAACAGATAAATATGCAGCAGAAAACTCCTCAATACGACACTTCGTGGTCAACTAAATCAATACAGCAATAAAACTTATATATTAAATAAGGAGGGGAAAGGGCTTGTTTGTGCATGTTGTAAAAAAACGATTTTTTCGTCTAAATTATTAGACCTGTCACATAAAAATAAGATTGTTATGGGTTTTTCATCATCATCGCGACCTGTCAAACTCGCTAGATATAAACCGTGAAATTAATATTAGACCTGTCATAGAAATAAGAATATTGGTTTTATCTGCACCTGTTGACCTGTCAATGAAATAAATTTTCAAATCCCGAAAATCCCGGGATTTTAAAATCCCGATCCCAAGTGCTTTCGGGATCAAAAAAATCCGGGATCCCGGGTTTTCGGGATCCCGGGATCCCGGGATTGCAATCCCTAGTGCTGGTCCTGAAAGGGTTAGATTCCAAAATAATTTGAAACCATCTATTGAGTGTACCACAATAGGATCCTTTTGGGAGAGCCTTGCACAAGCACAATTATTAAAAAAAAGAGAGAAAGATGCGCAATCTTGAAGAGAGAAGAGTTGTTTAAATTTACTTTTGTGTGATCCTCAGAGCATCCCAATTAGTAGACTTTAAGTGACACATCTAAAATGTCCAGTATCTCGATTTAACTTCTAAGAAGTTATTGTATTACTCTCCATGTCAAGTTTTTGGGGAGTCTTCGAGGCATTGTAGAATATGGATCTTTACCGATCTCTACTTTGTCTGTAGTTCCGGCCGGCAGTCCAGCCGTAGTATTTTTTTCCGGAACGCTTATGGCGTTTTAAACCGATTTCACCAAATTTTCACCCAATCTTCCTAAATAGTTGAATAAAATATTGTATCAAGAGCGATTTTGGAATTTCAATAAAATGGCTGAGATATGCACGTTTGAAATTTTAGAAAATTCGCGTTGGTCCCGATTTTCGCCAAATTTTGACCAAAATTTATATTTATTACAAATTATATTTATATTATATTTTTTATTTTATTATATTTATATTTTTTACAAATTTAAAAAAAAAAAGTTTTACAAATTTTTTTGAGGAATTCGATACTTACACCACTTGCGAGTGGGACATCCCTTGGGCAATAGGTCCATTCTTTCTACCTTGATATCTAATTATAAAATTTTGTCAAAAACTCTTCATGAAAAAAAAAATTAGAAAATTGTTTGAAAAAGAAAAAAATCTACCTAAAACTTACCTAAAATTTAAAAAAATAAAAATTAAAAAATAAATTAAAAATAAAGGAATTTTTTTCAAACTAAAGGAAATTTTTCTAAATTCAAAAATACTTATACTTCACCAAATAAATAAATTATACTTCCCTCCTCAAACATAACCCTCTTTAAGCTTCCCCGTTATACTTCCCCAAATAAATAAATATACTTCCCCTTCCTCAAACTTAACCCTCTTTAAGCTTCCCCTCCGTTATACTTCCCCCTCCTTAATTCTTCCCCTCCTATATAAGGAAGTTTTTTTACTACAAGGTAAAAAAGAGGTGGTGTAGTGACAATTAGGAGTAGGTAGTGGGGCCTGGGGGGTGCCGTATAAACGGATAGTTTGTCCACCTTCCCGCAGTGTCCATAATACCGTCTGATGAAAGTCAAGTAAAAAGTGTAGGAGAATGATTAATAAGGAAATAGTCCACCTGATGAGGCGTATTACACCGAAACCGGTCGTGGAACATCCGTTTTTTTTTCATTCTTTCCCTCTGTAACTTTTAATAGCAAGGAAGTTTTTGTTGAAAGCTCTTCAAACTAGCATTTTGTAAACTTTAGATTCGCTGTGAAATTCTTTTTCCAGAGATCTTTTGAAGAGAAGACTCAGAAATCGAAATTTACATAAACTATATGCTTTCCCCTCGGGGAATACACGATTTTTCTATTTTACTAATGAATCATCAACCTCCACCTCGACTTTGTTCGTAAGCACATTGATGACGAAAAATCGTCGGGGGAAAACGGTCCACTTTGTGGGTGTGACTCGTGGGTTTTTGGCCTCGCGAAAAGGACTCTGGTAACCCTCAGGCCAAGGTACTTGCGGCATTTTAATTTTTAAAAGGTTAAAGAGTTTTCCATTCCACTGAAAAGTGAAAACGGATAAAAATACATTCTTGACGTAGAAAAAGGGATATCTTTTGCCTCAAGTACTGCTGAATGCCCAGACCCTTTTTTATAAAAATAAGTAATTTTTGGCATGTTCTTTATTCTTTTAAAGAGGAAAGCGGAGTGAACAATAAAGAAAACGAAACCAAGTCATCTTCGTATTATGACGATTGCGAAACGTAATTTTCGTATCCTGGCGATCTGTCAAGAAGTACCGGAGCGTTAAACGAGCTCTTATTTAAGATATTCTTTCAACATCAAATCGAATCCGTTTTTCTGACTTCTACAAACGTTTTATAAAAAATGCCCGAGGACGAAGACACACGCTATCTTCCCAGTGATGATGTCAATTCTATTTTCGAACTCCGTGATGGCATATTCGGAAAAATCACCCGTTTTTCAACTTCTATCGACGTCTATTGAATTTTAAAATGGCGGAATAGTAATGGACACAAATGTACACGGATGTTTGCTAATTAGCGCATAATCGGAAATACTCGGCATCTTTTACATTGAATTCGATGGAGGAGGGGGAAAAATGTGTTTTACCTTATCTGGGATGCTTTATACGTCGTTAAATTAATTTGATCATCGCCATTAAGCTAAAGTGACCTTCAATGATTTATTTATAGTCGTCACGATATTTTAAAATGTAATTACTTAATTTATGGAGTGACTGAACTAATGCAAAATTATAACGACTTAAAATTATAACAAAATAAAAAATTAATTAACGGAATGGAGGAGAACAGCCTAAATTTAGGCGATTTAAAAAAAAGTTCTCGACATTTGAAGTAAACTACAAAAGAAGATTCTGTGAAAATTTGGTGGAAATCGGGTGAAAATTGCTGCCGTGAAGTGTTCCGGAAAAAAACAGGCATACCTCCGCCATTTTCGAGAAATTAAAAAAAACCTTGAATTTCAAAATTTTTTGAAAGGAAAATTCTCTGAAACTGTGGTGAAAATCGGATGAAAATTATGTCCTTGAGGGTTCCGGAAAAATGAGACCAATGTACGGACAGCCGGCACCACAGACAACCTCATACAGTTTTCCTCAGTCCGTAAGATCCTTTTCCAGAGACCTAATCATGAGGGTATTACAATAATTTCCCTTCGAGGAAGTAAATCATTGAAAAATTCTCTCTCCGTTATTGTGCGTACGAAAATAATTTTTTTAAGTCGATTTTTGAAGGTGAAGGTGTGTTCTGGGTGGTTTTAAACATTTAATAACCTTTATCATGGCCTTTAAAAATGCTTTCTAACGATATATTGATCAAGTATATCATTTTCAAAAGCAAATTACGAATCGAAAAAAATAAAAAGATTATCTGAGATTTTGAAAATATAATAAATTTTAAGATCCGTCATTATTCCATCTTCCCTTGACATTTTTGGCTGTCAACGACCACTTAGCTTGGATTACGGTCAAATTTTTTATCTCCTCCTTTAACTTCCCCTTCCTTGAACTACCCCTCCTTTATACTTCCCCTTGAACCCTCCTTTGTACTTCCCCTTCCTTGAACTACCCCTCCTTTGTACTTCCCTTTCCAGGAACTACCCTCCTTTGTACTTCCCTTCCTTGAACTAACCCTCCTTTGTACTTCCCCTTCCTTGAATACCCCTCCTTATACTTCCTCTCCTTAATACTTCTCGTCCTATATTCTTCCTTCTCTTTAAGGAAGTTTTCGTAGGAAGCTCTTCAAACTAGAACTATTCTACCTCGTAATGCAAATGTTTTCGATAGTATGGACGAAAATTGCGCTACTTCGAGGATGTTCTTCAAGGCCATCTTCAGTACATTTTCCAATAAAATTGTTGTCAGCAAAGATGTTTATAACAGCTTAGTTCTAAAGTAACAGGTATAACGGCATCAGTTACAAGATCAGGTTCGGAACAATGACGTTAACATGTTCAGTCTTAAAAATAAAGGACCTTGTTGCTTTAACACTTTATAAGAACCACAATATTTTAAGTCTAGTTTTTTTTGTCTAAAACTACGTTAAAAAGAGAAGTCACGTATGGTGGTAGTCTCGATAAATTACCAGAACTGAGAGAGCGGTCGTACTCGTTGTAACCGAGCCTCCATCCGATCTAGGATAAGGTGCATGCACGTATTTGCCCGGTCAATATGGTGGTACCCGCTAAACATTCCTCCGAGTTGTTTAACCCCTTAAGGACGTTTTTAAAAAAAAGATCAAGGAGAATGTACGAAATGTCTATAAAATAATTTTTTTTAATTATATCATGCTTAAATATTCCCTTAATGAGTATTTCCACGAAATCACAAGTAGGTATAAAACTCAAAAACTACCGTAACACAGTTTTAAGAGTATTAAAATTTTAATATATTCCGCGTTATTGTTTTTCCACGTTTATTATTTTAAAACGTCGTAAATTATGGGTTGACATGTCCATGAATTTAAACGTTTTAAGGCCATAATGTTCAGGAGAACTGTGATTATCATGGTGGGCTTTTAGAAAAGGTTGGAAAAAAAATTTGATAATTGAGCGTTTTTAAGGATGATAAAATGTGTGTTTAAAAGAAGTCCTTGACAGCTTCCTACGCGTCGGATCAAATATTTGAGTATTATACGAAACCCGTTGTTATCCATAAAAGGGTACGCGGGGCGGATAAATTGCGGCGCTTTTATCTTCGTCAATACCGAATGGTCGTTGAACTAGTGGCGTAGGGCCACTACTTCAGAGGATAGGGAAGCTCCGTGAATTCGGCCCCAAAAAAGAAAAAAAACGTAAGAAAAACTGTGATTGTCCGAAAAGCAGGAAGGAACAGCGGATTTCAGTCACTTTTTCAACCTCTCACCTACTATTTTTACGAACTTCATTTTTTAGATTCATGGCCCTCAAAAGAACTAGTTTGAAGAGCTTTAAACGAAAACTTCCTTGAATAGAAGGAACAATATAGGAGGGGGCCGTATTATGGAGGAGGAAGTATTATGGAGGGAGGGGAGGAACTATTATGGAGGAAGAAGGGGAAGTATTAAGGAGGGAGGAGGGGGAAGAATTGAAGGAGGAGGGGGAAGTATTAAGAAGGGAGGAGGGGGAAGTATTATGGAGGGAGGAGGGAGAAGTATTATGGAGGGAGGGGGGGGAGTATTATGGAGGGAGGAGGGGGAAGTATTATGGGGGAGGAGGGGGTATTAAGGAGGGGAAGTATAACAGAGGAAAAGCATAATTTCAATTATGTTAAATTCTGAAAAAAATTTCCTAGTTTCTTTTTTTTTTCAGAAAAAATTTCGGAGTCATTTCTACTTTTTTTCCAAAAATGTTTGAAGTTTTATTCGTGGTTTAATGTTTTTTTGAAATTTTTTATTTTTTTTCCCCAAAAAATTTTCTAAGTTTTTTTAAAGAAATTTGTCGACCAAATTATCCACAAATAGTGGACCTTTTGCCCAGGGTGGCCCTCTCGCAAGTAGCGGAAGTTCAAACTTCCCTACTAAATAATAATAATAATAAAAATATGAATAAATAAAAATTTACACCAAAAACAATCGTAAAAAATGGGGGTAATTGGTGAAAATTTGGTGAAAATCGACCACGAATTTTTTAAAATTTCAATGACGTCCTCACATTTTTTCGAAATTCAAAAATCGCTGTTCAAACTTGAACTTATTAGCTTTGTTCCTACAGCAGTTTGAAACTGGTTTGATACTCTGGAGCATGCGCAGAAGGTTCTTGTTCAACTAATCAGAAAGGTTTGAAAATTTGGTGAAAAGGTTGAAAATTGTGACGTAAAGTGTTCCGGAAAAATGCTACGGCCGGCCGGAACTACAGACAAAGTTGAGATCGGTAGATCCATAATCGACATGACCCTTCACTGAAAGACCCTTCCAAAAACTAGATGTGGAAGGAAAACAATAACTTCTTTGAGGAAGTTAAAGAGGAAGAGGATCTTTGAAAGAAAATTTAGACCAGGGCCCAGAGTTCCAGAATGCCCTAGACCATGGTCTTCCCCCATTTTCATCTAATCGAACAGACTTGTTTTGTACGTGTGAAATGGGACTTGAGGCTGTGGGAAAAGAAAAAGTCCTAGTGATTATCATAAATTCAACTTTTTTCACAGATTTTTTTTTCACTTTCTGCTCGATAATTAGAAAAGAGACGAGACCCCTTATGGTTCTAGGATCTTAAAAAGGCTTAAATCGTCCATTATCCAACTATGCGGCGTCACTTAAACTCTCGTGTGTCAAGAGTAGTTAAAATAACGCGCAAAGTAATTATTTGAGACCACTTATCGCGGAAAGGAAAAAAAAATTTATTTTATTTCGAAGAATAGTGGAAGGCAAAAAAAAGGAAAATTACCCTACAATAGAGACTTTTCAATGCTGGAAATTCAAATTAGAATCGATAAAATGTTCCTTAAAAAAGGGGAGCTTTTCGATGAAAAATTTACATATTACTTTCATTCCCAGAGGATCAATCGAACCGAAAAAACCGCAGAGACCACAGAGATGAAAAAAACAAAAAAAAAAATCTTCGCACTTAAACGATTATAAAGGTTTCGCAAGCAGAACGGAAGGACCGCATGTCTTCCTCCTCACATGCTTCTTCTTCATTCATAGCAATAAATCAGAGAATAGAGACGGATAAATATGTAGCTAACAACCGTCGGTTATCTTTAGAGCATCTAGCGACGGAATTTACTGTGTCATTGTATGCAGAAAAAAAATTATTTAAACACATTGAAACTGCCGGTCCCCGCGGAGCGGTTAGAATTGTAAATCCGATACTTTCCTCCTTTTCTTTTCAATAAAGTATAAATTACCCCATTCAAATCGAAAAATTTACAAGCAGTCACGATTAAGTCGTGAAACATCTTTACATTTTTGGTTTACTCGAAAATATTGGTTAGCTTGTTCCAACCGCAGTTGAAACTCCTGGAGCATGCGCAGAAGGATTTGGACGTCAAATTTGACGGAAGATGACTTCAGATTTGACGAAAGATTTGGTCAATATGACGTCTAATCCTTCGCGCATGCTCCAATCAAACCAGTTTCAAACTGCGGTAGGAACAAAGCTAATAACTTCAGAGTCTTTGAAACGGCCGGGCCTTATAAACATTAAAATAATGGTATAACAGGATTTTAAAAAATTAAAATAATGGGTAATCTAGGAATGTTAGTGGTTTTTTCTCCCCAGTTTCCTCATTTTCGGATTCTTCAAAATTGTTTTTGTAATAAGAAAAAAAATGGCCGAAGGAATATTTAAAAAAGACCACATTCGACGCATCTTAACGGTTTAAAGTACTAGTTTGAAGAGCTTCCAACGAAAACTTCCTTAAAGAGAAGTAACAATATAGGAGGGGGAAGTATATGAGAGGGGGAAGTACAACAGATGGAAGTATATGGGAGGGGGAAGTATAACTGAGGGGGAAGTATAACTGAGGGGGAAGTATATGGGAGGGGAAGTATAAGGGAACGAAAGTATAAATATAAAGTACAAATTACTACAATAAAAGATTTTTACTGCATTCTGAGAAAGTTTGGTGCAAATCGAAAAATGCTACGGACGGCCGGCATCATAGACAACCTCATAATCAATAACTTCAGTTTTCCTCTACGTCGATAACTTTTCAAAAAAGTTTTAAAAAAAGTAGATAAAGTTCCAGAGGTTTTATACTCTTTTCGTCTCACTTTTCTAAGAATCTCTTGTGGGAAATGTAACTGCGAAGTGTGCTCAGACTGAAAAAATTACAACAACCTTTTGAAACAAGTGTACTCTTCTAGATAACGTGCAAGTTAATGTCCTTTTGATACTAATGGCGAAGAAGCTCACAATGGCGGATCCGCTCTAATTGCTCACTCCTTTTTTCGTGACAACTTAAAAAAAGGACCAACGGTCACTTTCATAAATCCACCATTGAAAAAAAGCTATAAAGAGAAACGCCATATGTTTTATATATCGGATTTCTTGGTAACAAAAAAAATCTTCACCTTCTCCTTTAATAATTAACGCCACGAGTTAAGAAATGATTTACCGTCTGAATGAAAAGATGCCTCCCGCGGTAAATTGAAAGGACTTCCTTCCCAGTCAATCAACGTTCGTGACAAGGACGACTTTTCATCAATTACTTTTACTTTTTTTCCCCAGAAAAAAAACCTTTCAAGGTTAAAAATATTAATTTAAAAGAATTTAAAAAAGGCGTATGGAAAGGTCGAAAACACGGTTTTTCTCGTCATAATTTATCCGTAATCGACGCCTACCGTCCATAATTTTTTTCGCCAAAATCGTCAACCTTTTCTTCGAAAATTCATGAATAAAGTCAGGGGCTACAAATTGATAAATGGCGTCAATTTTTCGCGTGGGCACGATGTACAGGAATCGAAGAATTATCTACAGTTATTTTTATAAGGGGAAATGTATATAACTTATATATTATGTATATAATTTTAGCGTTTAGGGGAGCTGGCACTGACGGAAACTTCCTTAAAGTAGAGCAAATTTCTGCAAAAAATTCATTTTTGTTTCTACTTTTGAAAGTACTAGTTTGAAGAGCTTCCAACAAAAACTTCCTTAAAGAGAAGTAAAAATATAGGAGGGGGAAGTAGAAGAGGGAAGTATAAACGGAGGGGAAGTATGATGGAGGGGAAGTATAGGGGGAGTATAACGGAGGAAAAAAAAGGAAAATAAAATATAAGGAGAAATTGGTGAAAATCAGACCAACGCACGGTTCGGCCGCAGCGAATTTTTAAAATTTCAAACAGACATATCTTCGCCATTTTTTCGAAATTCAAAAATCGCAGACGAAAATTTCTTGTTCAACTAGTCAGGAAGGTTGTGTGAAAATTTGGTGAAAATCTGAAAAATTGTGGCCGAATGTGTTCCGGAAAAAATGCTACGGCGGCCGGCACCACAGACAAGTTGAGATCGGTAAAGATCAATATTCGATTGACCCTCCGGGGTCTGGAAGACCTTCCCAAAAACCCGACGTCGAGGGTATCAATAACTTCTTAAGGAATTAAAAGGCTGCTGAAGGACTGTCGGCCGGCACCACAGACGATCACCAATCAGTTTTCCTCTCCTTGGTCAGGAAGACTCTTTCCCAGAAACCGTCAAAATGGCAGAATTAACCGGTTTGTTAATCTAGGAACATAAATCGAATGATTTTCGAAAAGGTCGTTCATTCTATCTTAATTGGATTGAAATAGGAAAAGGACTTAAAGGTCGAAATAATGGTCAGACGATTCCTACGATTCTGGCGTGTAGGTGTCGTTTCTGCCCACCTTGAAAAATATACTGGGGAAGGTTTACAACCTTTAAGAAATCCAGGGATCTTTAGTACATAGCTACGAATAAATAAAAGACAGAAAAAAAGGATTTTTCATCGAGAACGTGCTGGTCGTATATTTTACATATCAAATAGATTTAGATCCTATGGTTCTCAGGGCGTTTTTCTTTTGTCGCTTGAGGAGAAATAAGAAAGGCGTGGTATTCGTGAGATTTCATGCTAAAAATCAGATTCAGATAAAAAAGTATTTAAGAGCTTCCAACGAAAACTTCCTTAAAAGAAGTAACAATATAGGAGGGGAAGTATAACGGAGGGGACGTACAACGGAGAGGACGTACAACGGAGGGGGAAGTATATGGGAGGGGAAGTATAACGGAGAGGGGAAGTATAAGTGAGGGGAAGAACGGAGGGGAAGTATAAGGGAACGAAAGTATAACAACGGAGGGAAAGTATAAGGGAGGGGAAGTATAAAAGGGGAAGTATAAGGGTCAATAAATAATGGGCTCTTTGGCCTAGGGATGCCTCTCTTAATGGGTAGAAGTACGAAATTTCTCCCTACTAAAAAAATAATAATTAAAAGTGGCAATTTTTTTACACAAAAATTCGCAAAAAATATAAGGAGTATTGGTGAAAATCTGGTGAAAATCGGACCTATGGTTCGGCCGCAGCGAATTTTTTAAAATTTCCAACAGCCATATCCCATATACTTCCCCTCACTTATACTTCCCCTCCGTTATACTTATATACTTACTACTCCGTATACTCCCACTCCGTTATACTTCCCACTCCGTTATACTTCCTCCTCCGTTATACTTCCTCCATACTTCCTCCTCCGTTATACTTCCCCTCCCATATACTTCCCACTCGTTATACTTCCCCTCCCATATACTTCCCCCTACGTTTACGCCCCTCCGTTATACTTCCCCCTCCTATATAGAGGAATTAAGAAGTTTTCGTTGGAAGCTCTTCAAACTAGTACTTTCAATATGTAAAAAATGCTTCGTGGGTCCGAGGTCTATGGTTAGTTTTCCCTGGCAATATGAGAAAACTTCCAACTGGGCAGAAGAGTTCAATTTTATGTTCGGAATCGTCGTGAATTTTTGAAAAATTGTTGTTTTACGAGTGTAAAATTGAATCATCCTTTGTCCTGAAGCCGATGATGTCAATGCCATGATGGAAGTCATGCAGAACCATCGTGGTCATCGATTAATAAATAATAACTGTTTTAAAACCTGTCTTCACCCGTGCGTCAAAATAACAATTTTTTTCGGTCTTTTCTATGGCATTGTCTTTAGCAAAGAGCGGACTCGTTAAATTAATGAGGGTCCCCTCCTGCTCAGTGGGGGACGCGGAAGTGTGGCATAACCATGTGAATAATTACAGAAATCCTGAAGACCGTTAGTACATTGTCCTACAATTACCGTATGCACCATGATCAGATAAAACATCGTATCTCGTTCTTCGGCTCTCACAGTCCTTTTGTGCTTCCTCAAAAGGTTCCCTGCTGTAGGGTCAAAAGTGCCAATGATATCAAGCTACGCTTGTAATCAAAAGAAGTTCCGTCAGCCCGTAATTCAACTTTTCCTTTTTCAGCTTTTTTTGGGTTGCAAACTTTGCGGTCAAATGATAAATGTCGACGATACGTCAATTTCGAATACGTCCTTGGTCTTAAGATCGTGTGGTGTACCGACGTGTATCGAAAGGAGAAAAACCAATAGGGACATTGCGGCGGATGGTTTAGATTTGAAGACTTTCTGAAGATGAATGAATAATTATAGCCTTTGTGCGGTAAAAATAGTTATGAGGTGGAAAAGTCATTAGTCAATTCATTAGTAACTTGTACGCTCTCCTCTTCTTCAAACAAGGTTCATTAGACAAAATAATCTCTCTAAAACGTCCATCTTATGACTTCTAACACCATCTGGCACCCGGAACCATTCGAAAACTGCGTTTTTCATTAAAAAGTACTAGTTGAAGAGCTTCCAACGAAAACTTCCTGAAAGGGAAGTAAAATTTAGGAGAGGGAAGTATAAAGGAGGGGAAGTATAACGGAGGGGGAAGTATAAAGAAGGGAAGTTTTTTTTTTCAAAAATTTTCCAATTTTTTTTTGAAAATTTTTTAAGTATCAAGGTAGAATTGGAACAACGCAACGGTTCGGCCGCAGCGCAGTTTTTAAAATTTCAAAGGTGCATATCTCCGCCATTTTTCGAAATTCAAAAATCGCAGACGATATTTCTTGTTCAACTATTCAGGAAGTTGTGAGAAAATTTGGTGAAAATCGGTTGGAAACTGTGGCCGTAAAATTTTCCGGAAAAAATGCTACGGCCGGCCGGCACCACAGACAAAGTTGAGATCGGTAAATATCAATGATTTGACCCTCCGGTTCTGGAAGACCCTTCCCCAAAACCCGACGTCGAGGTATCAAAATAATTCTTTAGGAAGTTAAAATTCTTTCAAGGCTGAAATGCTCAACGATAGCCGATAGCCTTTAAAAAAAAAAAAAAAAAAAAAAAAAAAAAAAAAAAAAAAAAAAAAAAAAAAAGGAAGTTAAAATGAAATGAACATAAGAAATAGACTTTCAACAAATCAAATGGCGACTAAAATTCACCACTAAACAGGAACCGTCGACACCGATTGAACGATTACCAACGCCTGCCTTGCATGTTCAAGCTTGTCGGAAATGGAGGGGAGGTGGAAACTTTGCCAATTTTTTCCTAAAAATCATCCATTTTTTCCGTTTATTGTTAATAATTTATTATAATTAAATTCCAGCCCTCAATCCAAAAGGCTAAATTTTGAAATTGAATGGAACAAAATGTGGTCTGTATTTTTGGGAAATTCGAATCGAATCTACATTTCAAACCCAAAACCACAAAATGTGTTCAAGAACACTCACTTTTTGAAGTTCGCAGAAATCTTGGATCGGATGGGAAAAAAACGATAAATTTTGTGAGCTGGTCTTCTGAAGAAAATCAAACGTGCCGGGATGTATAAAACTAGAATTTAAAATTTGAATAAATAACATTATTTTACTCTAGACGCAAGTTAAGAAACATCCATTTTTCTCTATTTAAAAAAATGGACTTCATAATATGTACAAAAAGAAATCTGAAGGAACGAGTGACCGATTGACCGGTGATCGAAAGGATGAGAACTAAATGGGTGGGGGAAGACAGTGCTACCACCTTCTTTCATCCAATAAACCCCATCCGATCCAAGATTTTCTGCGAACTTCAAAAAGTGAGTGTTCTTGAACACATTTTGTGGTGTTGGGTTTGAAATGTTGAAAAAGATTCGAATTTCCCAAAAATACAGTCCACATTTTTGTTCCGTTCAATTTCAAAATTTAGCCTTTTTGGATTGAAGGGCTGGAATTCATTATTAATTATTATAAGTTATTAACAATAAACGAGAAAAATGGATGATTTTTTAGGAAAAATTGGCAAAGTTTCCACCTCCCCCCCATTTCCGACAAGCTTGACATGCAAGGCAGGCGTTGGTAATCGTTCAATCGGTATCGACGGTATCCTGTTTAGTGGTGAATTTTAGTCGCCATTTGATTTGTTGAAAGTCTATTTCTTACGTTCATTTTAACTTCCTTAAAGAAGTTATTGTGATACCCTCCACGTCGGTTTTTGGGGAAGGGTCTTCCGGAGGGTCAATCGAATACTGATCTTACCGATCTCAACTTTGTCTGTGGTGCCGGCCGGCCGTAGCTTTTTTCCGGAACACTTTACGGCCATAGTTTTTATCGACTTTCACCAAATTTCTCACAAATTTCTTTAGCCGGTGAAGAAGAATGTATCGAGCGATTTTTGAATTTCGAAAAATGGCGGAAATATGTCTGTTGAAATTTTAAAAAATTCGCTGCGGCCGAACGTAATCCGATTTTCACCAAATTTTCACCAATTACTCCTTATATTTTTTACGATTTTGGTGTAAAAAATTGCCACTTTTTAATTAATTTAATTTTTTTTAGTAGGGAGAAATTTCATACTTCCACCCGGTACGAGACATCCCTTGGCCAAAAAGCCCAATTATTTCTACCTTGACACTTAAAAAAATTTTCGGAAAATTTAAAAAAAAAAAACTTTTCTCTCTTTATACTTCCCCCTCCTTTACTTCCCTCCGTTCGTTATACTTTCCCTCCTTTATACCTCCCCCTCCTTTATACTTCCCCCTCCTATATTTTTACTTCTCTTTAAGGAGTTTTCGTCGGAAGCTCTAACTGGTATTTTATTTTTTTCTAACTAGTAGTCGAATTAATTTAAAACATGAAGATGCAAATCTCCTTCCACAACATATCATTAACGTAAAGGGCTTTTTTTAAATCCGAGAATGCCTTTAGGACACACACTAAGTACATATTAATACAAAATTAAAGAGTAAAGAAAGAAAGAAAAAATAGTCGAGGTGGTAGGGGTCTTGCGGTGTGGGAAGAGGAAGAGGGGAGGAAGCCTTCAGGAGTTCTCAGTTTCTGTGAGGACTTGATCCTAAGCGTAACGTCTCCTCAGTGTCTTAAGTCCTGTGTTTATTAAAAAGTGAATTTTTTTTTCAAGTGTGAGGGAGTTTTAAGGAATAATTATTTTCTACGAAAGGAGGTACAGCGCCTGGATGGCGTCCACTCCAAAATGATTACCGGTGAGTGACATCAACGTCGTAGAAAAGTAGCTTAAAAAAATTTAATAACAGGTTTCTGCACGTAAAGAAACAAACTCGGCGCCATAAAATTTCCAGACATTTCCGTCCTTAGAGCACCCCGATTTTGTCAAGATTTTTAGGCATAAGAAAAATTCTTGTTAAATTGAGAGTGGGTAAAAAGTAAAATTTTGTGCGATCTTCTGTGCAGATTTTTAACTAGTAAAACTTCTTTTCAAGCGATATTTTTGACTCCAAACCCTTGAAGAAATGGGCCTTAGAGACACCAGTCAAAACGATCCCATTTTGTCATTTGTACCGGCCGGCCGTCCCAATATAGTTACATGCCTCTGATTTTTTTCTACAGAAGAATCTACTTTTTATCCGGATATCTATCTTACAATGGATAATTTTTGATTTCCATTCCCAGGATTTCTTTAATTAACGAAAGTCAAATAAAAGAAACCGTTATTAAAAACACGTTCTCATACATTTATCTCATGAATTATTAAAGAAAAAAATTGATTTAAGCCTTTCAAGGGTTAGATTAAAGTCCAAGACTTAAAGGGTTGTCGGTTTATAATTTTTTTATAGGAATTGTTTAATTTTTAGCTCTTTTTTTTAAAATCATCCCCTTAATAGTAAAATTTTTTTACTTCCCTGCCGGTTCACTTTTGACTCTCACAGGTGGTTTTAGACAACAGTTGGTTTTTGTTACGGTTACGCTCGAATGCGAGTATCTAAAAAAAGTAGAAAAGAAGCTTTTAAGTACCTTCCAAGTCCGGTAGATGACCGGATGGCTTTTAGCGGTTTTTCGTGCCACGCGCAACATTAGCTTAACATAGACCGTCAAAACGATGTCCCTATCCATCAATGATCTTATAATTTCTCGTTTATTTCACGTTTCGATAAAATAGCAGTTTTTTTTATGGTCTAACTGTTTTTATAGCTCTATCGGACTTTTTAAAATAATTATTAAAACTTAAATTATTTTCTTGTCTTCGATAATATCTTTTTATTCAAAAAATGCGGTTTAATTTGTTTTTCCATCAACTTTTTAAAATGATAATCGTGTTCTGACGCTTAGGGTGTTGTATTTAAAAAATGAAGTTTTTAAAATAAGAGAAATTGTAAAAAAATTTCCATTTTTTTCCCTGTATTTCTTCGGTGCTTTAAGAGTATGCCTCTTTTCCTCTTCCTTGGTAGAAAAATCTGAACGTTCTCCCTTTTTAACAGGATTTAGGTTGTTTTCCTCGATTTTTTGGTCTTGAAAAATCTGAACGTTCAACCAACTTTTTAACAGGATTTAGGTTGTTTTCCTCGTTTTTTTGGTCTAAAAAATCTGAACGTTCAACCAACTTTTTACAGGATTTAGGTTGTTTTCCTCGATTTTTTGGTTGAAAAATCTGAACGTTCAACGGATTTAGGTTGTTTTCCCGATTTTTTGGTCTTAAAAATCTGAACGTTCAACCACCTTTTTAACAGGATTTAGGTTGTTTTCCTCGTTTTTTGGTCTAAAAATCTGAACGTTCAACCAACTTTTAACAGGATTTAGGTTGTTTTCCTCGTTTTTTGAAAATCTGAACGTTCAACCAGGATTTAGGTTGTTTCCTAGTTTTTTGGTCTTAAAAAATCTGAACGTTCAACCACTTTTTACAGGATTTAGGTTGTTTTCCTCGATTTTTTGGTCTTGAAAAATCTGAACGTTCAACCAACTTTTTAACAGGATTTAGGTTGTTTTCCTCGTTTTTTGGTCTAAAAAATCTGAACGTTCAACCAACTTTTAACAGGATTTAGGTTGTTTTCCTCGATTTTTGGTCTTGAAAAATCTGAACGTTCAACCAACTTTTTAACAGGATTTAGGTTGTTTTCCTCGATTTTTGGCTTGAAAAATCTGAACGTTCAACCGGATTTAGGTTGTTTTCCTTTTTTTGGTCTAAAAAATCTGAACGTTCAACCAACTTTTTAACAAGGATTTAGGTTGTTTTCCTTGATTTTCTGGTTTAGACACGCCGTATTTTATTTTTTGCGAGTTTAGCATCTTTTTTACTAGGTTTATAGTCAATTTTCTTGTTTTCCTGATCTAGAAAAATCGGATTTATAGGCTTTCGGGCGTTTAACAGTGTTTTCGGGTTTTGGGTCGTTTTCCTTGATTCTTGGTCGAAAATCCTTTTTTTGTATCTGTATATTAAACCTTCGCTTTTTGATTCTGGATTCCATTTTTAAAGCAGAATCTTTTGAAACAAGTTGAACTTTCGCAGGGGGTGATTTGAAGGCGCGATAGAACAAAAAATTTCTCGCGCAATAATTTCCTTTCAAGGATCTTCTTTAGTCGGATGTGCTCGAGTTGAATCAACTTGGGGATTTTCTCATTAAATAGAAACCGCAGAGTTCAAAAAATGATGGACCTGAATTATAGACCAGACCTCAAATATCCGCCAAACAAGAGTACTTATTACCTCCCGATCAATAACGTCCACTCAATATATTTTTACAATGTTATAATAAAAGCATTTTTAAAAAAAAGGGTTAGTGACCTAAAATTAAGGTGCGACACGATTCTGTCATTAGCGTTATTCCGTGTGAGACAATCGGCGTCGTTTCCTCGAAAAAAAAAATTAAGCTAACCAAAAAAAGCGAAAATTGTGGATCCGGGTCATCCCTAATTCATGCCCAGATTCCACCACGGTTTACCTGTTCCGAACACCTTTTTTCCCTTCATGACTTTATGGAAGCGGCTTCCCTTTGTCACGAAACGCGTGTCAAATTTTCTGCCCATTTTTTGTCTCAGGTAAAATAGCTTTTTAATTTATGGGCAAAAATATTTTTGCGGAAAAGACGTAATCGCATATTCGTGGTGGATTGAATGAAAATGGTATACGTGCCTCTGACTAAGAATGAACGATCATCGAAAATTCGGCCACCGTGAACATTTTTTTATGTTGCCGGATAATGGCCTTAACAAGGTTTTTTGTTAACAACCTGTTTTAATAACATAAAGGACCATTTACTTTTTTTTCTGCAAGATTCAATTATGATAGTCGAAATTGATTTTTTTTTCTTCACCTTTCCGGGCCGGCGAAGAAGAAAAACCGTCCAGGTGTATGGCCCGGTAAATATTGTTCTTTTACGTTCTCTGTTGCAACAATGAACTTTGTCCTATCACTTAGACTTTCTCCCCCCCGGTCGAGGTTAATTTTTAAACTTTAAATCCATTTAATAGCAAAAATTACTCAATTTTTAAACAACAAGAGAAATTTCCATGAAAAACAATTTATTGATAAACTAGATATGAAAATTATTTTTAATCTTATTTTTCCCATTTTTTCAATTTAGCAGAGCTGATTGAAATGCCAAAATATTCGTTTTATTAATATTCTGAAAAGAAAGTCATTATTATACTCGTGATGGATGGTTTTCAATTAGACTAGTGTTCATCGATCCACTATCTACGTCTGGAATCCCCCCCCCCCCCCAGAAATTTGACGTCTGATGACTTCAGTTTTGACGGACAAAAGATTCGAACGAAGTCAATTTTGACGTCCAAATCATTCTGCGCATGCTGCAGAAGTTTCGGACCATTCAATTGGAACAAAGCTATCGTCTGCTGTATAAATATTTAAAATATCTCTTATAATTCCAATGATTTTCGCCCAAAAAAAAAAAAGAAAAAGTAGTTCAATTTTGAAAATATCCCAAAAAAACACCAAAATCCGGTGAAAGGATGTTTTTTTGGCGAAAAACACCGTGAAAAATTCCATATAATGTTATTTTTGGCCAAAACACCTTGAAAAACACCAGAAAATCCAAAAAACGGTTGTTTTTTAGACGAAAATGCCTTAAAAAGGTGATTTTTCGCCAAAAATGCCGCATGTGACTAATAAATATGCGTTTTACAATTATGCGCTAACGTTCAAAATATGCATTTATACTGAAAATAAAGTAGTTTTTTGACTTTTGAATTATAAAAACAAGAAAAAGTAGTTCAATTTTGAAAATATCAAAAAAAACACCAAAAATCCGGTGAAAGGGATGTTTTTTGGCGAAAACCGTAAAAAATTCCATATTATTTTTGGCCAAAACACTTGAAAAACACCCGAAAATCCAGACAAACGGTTGTTTTTAGACGAAAAATGCCTTAAAAAGGTGATTTTTCGCCAAAAATGCCGCATGCGACTGTAATAAATATGCGTTTTACACAATTTATGCGCTAACGTTCAAAATATGCATTTATACTGAAAATAAAGTAGTGTTTTTTGACTTTTGAATATAAAAAATCCGCTATATCGGAGGTTCTGATATATCAGGTTTTTCCCGATATATGTATCAAAAACCGATATATCGGCACAAATATATCGATATAATATATTGCTTACCGATCCCCCCCCCCCCCAAACATATCACCTTAAGTCCGCAAATGCTTTTCGGCCTTTACTGTCAAATTTTCATCAAATCCTTTCGCCTTTCGAATTTATCTTGAAAAATTTTACTTTCATTTTAATTCGCAAAATGGCGGAGATCAATTTGTCTTTGCCATTTTTTTTAATTTTAAGAAAGTTAGCCTGCCTGGGAGGTCTAGATGCAGCAAAGTTTTGTCAGGAGCGTTGTCATTTTTCAAGCGGAACTAATTTTGAAGAGGCGAGTATGAAATTTCGCTTTAATTATTAGTTGTGTAAGTGCCGCTTGACCCTGGAAGAACCTTGAGGCGTTAACGGATAACAATTGAATTTATTAATTAATGAAAAAGGTGGAGAGAAGGACTTTCACTGGGGCGTAGGTGGATGAGTCTGTGTGTCCCACATCTTTCGTCCCGATACCTTCCCTAACGACGTCAAAAACGAGGGCAAGAGTAGTGAACGTTTTCAGCCGCTCTTGCATTCAATCGAAAGTAGTTTTTTCGAGCCAAGGCAAAGGGAGCACGACCTTTGATGCAATTGGCGAAAGGGTTGTAACCGTACACCCATTGTTTTTTTAAAAACCACGCCCTGGGATTCAATTATATAATAGTGTCATAACACGATCACCGGCGAAGTATTTCCACATAGTTTGAAAGCCGATAGGGCGGAAACTTGGTCCACACTTTTACCCCTCTATATGGGAAGACGGATGGAAAGTACCTTGTAGAAAAGGCACCGTTTTGTCTTTACGCTCCCTGGGAAGGTCACACACGTTATTTACACTTTTTCTATTTACGTAAATGCAACCCTATTTACTTCTTAACTTCCTTAAAAAATTATTGTGATATCCTCCATGCGGGTTTTTGGGGAAGGGTCTTCCACACCCCCAAATCGAATATTGATCTCAACTTTGTCTGTGGTGCCGGCCGTCCGTATATTTTTCCGGAACACTTCACGGCCACATTTTCATCCGATTTTCACCAGGTTTCCACCCTTTTTCTTTAGACAGATTTTCTTTAGTCGGTGAAATAGAAACTAACAAGGGCGATTTTTGAATTTCCAAAAAAATGGCGGAGATATTTCTGTTTGAAATTTTAAAAAATTCGCTGCGGCCACGCGGCCCGATTTTCACCAATTTTTCACGAATTACTCCTTACATTTTTTACGAATATTTGGTGTAAAAATTAATTATTATTTTAGTAGGGAAAAATTTCATACTTCGACCCGTTACGAGAGGGACCTCATATGGGCAAAAATCCCATTTTTTCTACCTTGATACTTAAAAAAAAATTTCCAAACATAAGCAGCCATAATTTTTTTCCTTTCAATTTTCCGCTAGATTAACTAGATATTTTGACCGACTTAAATTAAATTTTTTTACTAACCTTGAGTTGCAATAAATTTTATTATCAATAAATTATTATTTTTATTTTTAGCAATTAAAATTAGCTGAATAGACACAAAGGTAATTACACACCTGATAAGGATCGAGATTTTTATCCTTAAAAGAGAAAAAATCGCGTTTTAATTGAAATTCCTCCAGATAAGCATCCTTTTAATGATGAATTTCCAATTTCTGGCTGTCCCTTTCTGAAATGGAACATATGGTCCCGTATTATAAACTGTTCTCTCAAAATTTCATGGAAAAAATTCTTGCCGTCATTTCGATTTTATGAACTTCCTAACTTTTGAAGTTATTGTGATACCCTCCACGTCGGGTTTTTGGTGAAGGGTCTTCCAGACCCCGGAGGGTCAAATCGAATATTGATCTTTACCGATCTCAACTTTGTCTGTTGTGCCGTCCGTCCGTAGCATTTTTTCCGGAACACTTCACGGCCGCAGTTTTGATTTTCACCAATTTTCAATCTTCCATAGTCGATATTGGAAGAAAGTAACAAGGGAGATTTTTGAATTTCGAAAAAATGGCGTAAATATGTCTTTTGACATTTTAAAAATTGCGCTGCTGCCAAACCGTCGGGCCGATTTTCACCAAATACTTTTATTTAAGGAAGCTATTGAGGTATCTTAAGGAATCCTCGAACGAGGGCTCTCATTGATGATAACAATCCTTGATTTTAATCAAAATCTTGTTAAGGGAAAAGGGATGTTCAAGGTATCCTTTTGGTTAAGGAAAGGAGAGCTGAAATTTATTTGAAAAATTGCCCTATTTTTAGGAAGTTTCCGACAAGGCCGGCTCCTTCGCGAAGCACTTAAGGCTCTTTGTGGCTTAGAAAACGACGGTTATTATCATTCATTTGTCTGATTTGACTTTTAAATCAATTAATACGCGATTTCGAAAGTAAATAGACCCCAATAACGATTTAAAATCGAAAATTTCTTAATTTTCATCTTGTGATTGCGTAAAACGGGACACGTTGCGAAGTTTCATTCCGACAATGAATCCCACACTAGGAAACGATCCCACATAAAAAGAAACATGAATGGGAACCTTTTTTGGGTTGGAGAAAAAAAAAAGATTGATTGTAATCTGAAGTTTTATCTTGTAAAACGGTCCTCGTTAATATTTTCGCTATAGTTTGAGGAAGTTCGTTGCTCTCATGTTTTTTCCCCGGGTGCTCTAACTGTAAAGACCCTCGCGTTTTAATTCATATTCATGAGAAAGGAAGGGGGTTTTCGCTAGTTAAATCTATCTCATGTATCTCTTAGCCTGTTTTTAGTTCTTCCTTGTCCTACTTGTCACGGATCGACAAGTGAGAAAAATAAAAGGGCTTTGAAATCGAGTGAAAATGGCACATGATAAACAGGAAGGATCGTTAAGGAGCTGCTTTCACGACCGGTCAACTCGCGAGAGCACGTTTCTTTATTCAGATCACTTTTTACGTCCTTCGACCCATTTTTACGAAAATTTTATTTTTTTTAAAGACCCCATTGCCCACTTTAAGCTATTAAACATGTCCGGTAAAAGCATTTTAGGTCAAAATCCTGTGGCGTTTTTTTTTTAATTTCAGTGAGATCTATTAGGTGTACAAAATGAAACTCGGCTAAAACTACAAAATTCAAATTTACCCTGTGGTTGAGTTTCATTTTGTACACCTAATAAATAAAACTGTAGAAATTTAATTCTCTATAAATTTGCACTTAATTATTTTTTTCTAGGATGCACCATTTTCGGAAAATAATTTTTTTTAAAATAAATTTATCTTGAAAACAGTGCGTCCTAGAGAAAAAATGAATAGAATAAAAATTAAAGAAATTAAATTTCCAACAGATTTTATTTAGTGCATTTTTTCAATATCTGTAACGGTTTACGATTTACAAGCCTTTAAAAATTAACCTTCTTAATGGTTATACTTTAATAACCTTCTTACACGGAGAAGGTCAACTTTTGATGGACTTTAACGCCTAAAATGTTCAAATTTTGAAAAAATGAACTACTAGGTGTACAAAATGAAACTCTTAGCCGAATCTACAAAATTCAAATTTACCCTGTGGCTGAGTTTCATTTTGTACACCTAATAGAAAAACTCCCAAAAATCCACTGCTGCAAAAAAGAATGAAACCCAGTCTGCCCAGACAAAACAATTCGGAGAACTTGGTTGAAAATAGTTTTTAGCGTCTTAAAAACCCCGACCTTTCTTCGACTCCAACCGTTCATTATTACGGAAACGAGAAAACCATTAAAATCGAACTTAAAATGCGAACTGAGTCGGAGGTTAAGGTAAAGGTTGAATGCCAAAGATCATCGCCCTGAGGGATTGTTAGTTATTCGTTAGTAATTTGCTATATGAAACCCTCAGATCTCAAGATCTCCTTTGTACATGATTTTATGTATAAAAAAGGATTTTAACCATTTAAAAAGGTATAGCCTCATCTCATAATAGGTCAAGCCGTTTTTTTTGTGTAAACTTTGAAAGCTCGCTTTAAATATCGAAAGCTCCATTTTCTTTTGAATTCTCGAGGTGAAACTGGTGCATGGAGCACTAATTATAAAAAATCTTAATCCGAAATAAGCAGAGCGGAAGAGAACTAATTGCCCTAAATGACCAGTCGTTTCGATTTTTCTAATTTTTTCGCCAAATCTAAAAATCAATCCCTCTTTATATAAACAGTCCGTGTCATTTGCGGTTTCCGAGGGAGAACTACTTTCGCAAAAACCGCCGAAGGAGAGAGCCCTTGACATTTCTCCCAATCTCTTTTACATATGGAATATTGTTTTATGGTTTCTTTGTTTTTCATTAAAATAGACAAAAAAAAAGTAAAAAATTGCCCAATATGCAAATTGTGCTTTGTTTT
>JACGAQ010003540.1:0-27639 GCA_014119065.1 Orius insidiosus
TTTTTTTAGGAGAGTCCTTTGTATAAAATAAGATGGAAAAGAGTGATTTTAGACGAAGCGCACATTATTAGAAATCACACGACGCAAACACAGGCTGTCTTTAAATTAAGACGGAGATTCGTTTGGGCTCTGACAGGGACGCCAATCCATAACAAAGAGCTAGATTTTTATTCGCTCCTGAAATTTCTAAAATGCAAACCTTTCGATGATCTAGCTGTATGTATTTACCTTATTTAATTTTAAACTAAATTTCTTTTTAGCTTTGGAAAAAATGGATTGATAATAAAGAAGAAGCTGGGCAGTCAAGATTAAACACTATAATAAGCGATTCTCTTAAGAAGGACAAAAGATGAGATAAAAAAAGCTGGTGGTCTTAAATCATTGAAGACCAAAGAGCTTACTATCATTCGTGTCAATCTGGATGATCTTGAAATGAAAGTATATGAAGATATCGCGTCTTTCTCAGGGTATGTTATTAAAGTGCAATAAAAAATCTACTAATTCTGCATATTTTCAACCTTTTTTAGCACTGTGTTTTCAAACTACATCGCTCAGCGAGCTGAAAAGAGAATTTTTACAACCTGGGGTGCCTATGGAATTGAGGCGTAATTTTACTATTAAAGTTTCTTTTGTTCGTAATATCGTTTTTAGAATTGCCGAGAGATGAAGATCCGTTTAATGATCATCCTCATCTGTCTAGGCTTTTTGCCAAAATGAGGGAGATGCCGATCAAAATCGAACATTATGTAATTTTAGTTTGCTTTTACGTCTGCGCCAAATGTGCTGCCATCCTTCACTTGTAGTCAAGGTACCTCAGGCCACAATTTTTGATAAAATAATCGTTTTATAATTTAAGATTCTTGATAAAAACGAAAGTGAAATTGATGGTATAGAACCGGACCAAGGAAGTGAACTCGCTGATGAATTCATGAAACTTCTATTGCTGAAGAAGACCCAGTTTTTGACAGCAAGCGAATAAGCTCAAAAGTATGATGTTGAATCCATGTCCGATCCTTGTGCAATCCATGACCAAGCCATGCCCAATCCATGTCCATCATTGTCCAATCTATGACCAAGCCTTTTTATTAATTTTAAATTTTATTCTTTACAGGTCAAAGCTGTGGTTGAATGTGTACAAAATATTTCGATACTGCTCCGGATGATAAAATCATCATTGTATCCCAATGGACAAGTTTCCTATTGATTATAAACTCCTTTAAAAAACCATATTTCAAACTGTTACACTCAGCGGGGAAGTCCCCATCAAAGATAGACCTCCTATCATTAATAACTTCAACGAAAACTGGGACCGAACCAAAGGTACCTAATCCTTTCTTTAAAAAAGTCATGGTTTCTTCTTTTCTGCCATAGGTAATGCTATTGTCGCTAACTGCTGGGGAACAGGCCTCAACCTTGTAGGAGCGAACCATCTTCTATTGGCCGACATTCACTGGAACCCTCAACTGGAGGCTCAGGCCAGCGACCGTATTTATCGAGTTGGACAAACCAAAGCGGTCAACATTTATAAGCAAGTTATTTCTTCTCTAGATTACTTGAAAAATAATATTTATTTTCAGATTTATTTGCACGAATACGATTGAAGAGAAAATAGAAGCCATTCAGCTCGAAAAACTTGCACTTGCCAAAGAAGTTTTAAGCGGCACAGTCCGTTCAGTGTCTTCGAAGCTGACGCTTCAAGACTTGAAAACTTTATTCAAAGTCATAATTTGTCTTAAACTTCATAAGTATATATCCCTGCTGCTTTTTAAAATAATGATTTTAAAAATATAAGTATTGTATACGTATATTTGTGGGTACACATCTTATATTCGCGTTCCAGCTGCACACATCATCGCTGACAGCACTCAGACCTTCACCCTTCTTATAGTGTAAAGACTTTTTTTTTTTATTAAAAGCCATCCGCCTAAATCCACAGAAATCCGTCCCGATGCCACCGCGGGAGATCACAGAGACTTTTTTTTGGTGTCAGAAGTGGGATTTCTGAGGCGGTAGTGTTGTGTCGGTGTTGAAAATACTTTTTTTTTTTTCGTTTCTTCCGTTATTGTTCTTCTGGCGATTTTCTACATCTGGCCAGTGGAGGACGTTGTTGTTTTGACAAAAAAAACTTAGAAAATTTTTCGAAAAAAAAAAAAGGAAAACTGGAAAATTTTTCGAAAAAAAACTGAAAAATTTTTGAAAAAAAGATCTTGGAAAATCTCCTTTATACTTTCCCTCCCTTATACATCCCTTCCGTTATACTTTCGTTCCCTTATATTTCCCCCTCCGTATACTTCACCCTGTTATACGACCCCTCACTTAAACTTCTCCCCCTATACTTCCCCTCACTTATACTTCCCTCCCATATACTTCCACTCCGTTATACTTCCCCTCCCATATACTTCCCCTTTTTACGTCCCCTCCGTTATACTTCCCCTCCTATATAGATACTTCTCTTTAAGAAGTTTTCGTTGGAATCTCTTCAAACCAATAAGTTGGCATTATTTTTATTACTTTTTCTGAATAAATTTATTTATATTTTCATCATAATAATATAATAATAATTTATTTGCTTGCTATGAGCATAAAGCTCTTTACAGCATTCACAGATTTACATATTTACAAGTTATACAAGCTATAATTACAAGTTAGATACAAAATTTACAGCATTCACAGATTTACATATTTACAGTTATACAAGCTATATAATTACAAGTTAGATACAAGATTTACAGCATTCACAGATTTACATACAATTACAAGTTATACAAGCTATATAATTACAAGTTATACAAGGATTTACAATTTGGATTCAAGTTAGATTTACAAGTATTTGTACAAGTGGTCATTCAAGCTAAAAAAAAATCTTTACATCTTACATTAAACATTATCTTTACATTAAAAATCTTTACAGCAAGATTTACAGATTTACAAATTACAGTTGATTGTAATGGTCAACAACAGCACGGGAAAAGGAATCTAGTGTGGCGGAGGAGCGGGCTTTAATTGGGAGAGAGTTCCATTCTCTCACACCAGCAATACTGAAAGATTTGTAATAAATTTGAGCGGCTGCATGCGATTGATAAAGTCTGTGACATGAGGAGAGAGGAATAAGGGGCCTAAGTAGGGCGGGGTGCAAAATTTGGGTCTAATGATTTTAAAAATAAGTTTCAAGGAGATGAGTTTGAGGAAGGAGAGCAGGTCGGTACCAAGGATGTTACGGGAATGTTGGGAAATGTGGGATCTAAGTGGGATATTAAAGGTATAGCGGGAACAATTGTTAAACAGGACATTGAGGCGATGACGTTCGTCAGAGGAGAGAGAAAAATGAAGAGGGGGCAGCAGTAAATGAAATGTGGCAGAATAAGAGACTTAACGAGCTTCAGGCGAAAATCTCGAGAAATGGCATTTCCGAAACTGCGAAGGCAGAATAAGACCAGGTTGACTTTACGGCCAATTTCTTTTATGTGGGGAGTCCACGAGAGATCACAGGCAAGGGAGACTCCAAGGTTTTTGACCTGCGATGAGTACGGAACTGTCACGCCATTAATTTGGATAGGGGCTTTTGGATATTGACTGTTATTAATGTTCTGCATTGCCCTAATCTCCCTGGGTTATATATTTTCAGTAATCAGTACATTTGAAGGTGTTGCAAAACTTTTGACGGGGAGTTTATTTCATTGGGATGTCAAACAAAAAAATTTTTTTAAAGCGGTGTCCGGAAACACATGGCATACGTCTGGGAGAGTGTTATAAAGTTATTTTATGAAAAAAAGTTAAATGTAAACCCCCTTAATTTAAATCAAAGGATTTAATGGTGTAGTTTAAAATGCGCCTGGATATACAGGGTGTCCCAGACACAACCTAACTTTGTTATTTCAAATTAGAACCCCTATTTTTTATTCCAGATTCGTAATCTACGCAAAATTTCAAGTTGATTTGACTATTCATATGACAATTTTGGACAACTTTAAAATGTCAAATTTTAGCGTTTTTTGCGCTAAAATCCGTTAAAATCGACTTAAGAGACTCATTTTTTTAATTCCACTTATTTTTTCCCGAGAATCCAACTGTCACAAACTCGAGCAACTTCGCATTCTGCATCACGAGATTTCGTCGCAATGGCCTTTTTTCAAGTTAGACGACGCACAGTGTCCAAATCGTCAAAAAGCGCTCAAAACTTGGATTTTCATCTTTGTTTTTTGGCCATTTGAATAGTGAATTGTATTTCACCTCCTAAGAGTAGTATTCCTTGAGTTTCAGGGCTTAAGGTGCTGCCAGTAAGCACTTATTTCAAATAAAATTTGAAATTTGCATTTTGGTTTTTATTAATCAAGGACAGCCATACAAATGAAGAATATTTTTTTTCTTTGAGTACCAGTTTTAGAAATGGAGGCTTTTTTACTATATGATGCAGAACCACCAGTACCTATTCATTTTAAGTCTTTTGTACGTTAGAAATAAATTTATACTCAATGAACTATCAATATATTTATCAGGTTATAATACGAGATTCGTTCGTCCATACATTTTTTGTGCCTCTTTGTGTCTCTTTATTATTAAGCTCAGGCTTTTGGGAACATGTATAGAACGAATCCTAAAAAGAATTAGGTGCGACCACCTGCGACCTTGTTGGCAATAAAGGCAAATTTGGAAAATACGAATTAATGTGTTCTTCATATTGTCAACAGCGATATCAAAATATAAGTCGCAACCTTAATCCTCTGGCTGTTTTGATCGATCTAATATTTATTAATAATAATTAATAATAATTATTAATATTAATTATATGCTTTCGAATATCAACGAACGAGGACATTATCCGCTCCTGGATAGAGGAAACCTGCTCTAGGAGAAGTTGAGCTTCGTCTTCTAATTCCAGAATGGCAGATATTCGAAAGCATATTAATTATATTAATAAATTATGTAAATTATTATAAATTGTTTATTATTATAATAAACATTATTAATAATTATAAATAAATTATAAATTATTAAAACATTGTAAATTATTATAAATATTATTAATTATGTTTATTATTAATAATAAACATTATTAATTGAATATTAATAATGTAATCCCAATTTCCTAGCTCAATATTCAGTTTTGAGCGCTTTTGACGATTTTGGACCACTGTGCGACGCCCTCGAAGATTCAAAGTTGCTCACTCCGCTTCGAAGAGCGATCCTTGTAGAGTGTTGTCCAAGGAGATAGGCGTCAATCTGGGGAGGGGTTGGTGTGGATTTTCCTTCCGTCATAAAATAAAGACTAAGTTGGTCTTTATTTATGGTTTGACATTGTTTCTGATGGTAAATTTTGTGGAGAATCGAATTCCGTTGGTAGTTTAACCCTATTACCAACAGAAAACGCGTAGTTCAGATTCCAATGAGTTATTAATCTGTATTTTGGCTCTCCTGAAAACCTAGGAAAAATGACATAGCCGGTGTTAGAACTAACGCGACGAAATGGAATTAAAACGAAAATATTCCGTTTTTAAGTTGAGAAAATACGTAGCATAAAACTGCACAGTGTTCCCAACATAAAAATATCTACCCCTCCCCCAAAGCATAATATTGATGCTCTTTTCGACATTGTGTGAATAACATTTCCTAAATTAGTTTAAAAAAAAAAAAAAAAAAAAAAAATAAACTCAAAAATGGGCAGAGATGCCAACTAACCTCCCCCCCCTCTCTCTAAAGAATGCCAAGAGCATAGACGAACTTGTAATAAGACAATCACTTTGAATCTTCGAGGGACGTGCAGAGAACATGATACAATCATCGATGGATACAATGTTGCCAACGTGAACTTTACATTTTTCTGTTGGGCGCCCCACCAAAAATTTAAAAATGGCATGTGATGTCATTTTTATTTCATGTCATTATATAAATTTTACTTTTTTTAAATAATCCTGATCGTTTATTTCACCTGAAAGGCGGAATTTAGGCGTTTTTTTTTGGTCTTAGGAAGATGGCCTCTGGGAATCATCTGGCATATCTCATCATTGTAGCCAACCTTGACATTTATGTATTAAGGGGAGAGGTTGGCAGTACCTATTTTACTTTTTAAGTAATTTTGTTACTTTTTTTTATTTGGGAGGGGGAGTTCGTTCCAGATTCTGTAAATGGAATTAAAACCGAAATTATTTCGTAAGTTGAGAAAATATGTAGCATAAAAACTGCAGTGTTCCCAACATAAAAATATCTACCCCTCCCCAATGCTCTTTTCAACATTGTTGTCTAATTTCCTAAATTAGTTTTAAAAAAGGACTAAAATAATCTTAAGATTGGGCAGGGATGCCAACTGATGAACCCCCCCCCCCCCCCCAAAGAATGCGAAGAGCATAGATAATTCCCTCAGTAAGCAAAAAAAATCTTTTTTTGAAAATAACGCCAAAACAGTAAAGTCTAAGAATGCGGGAGCGTTCCGCCTGTCAAGCAAAATGGTGACGGCTTCCTAGATAAAAATAAACAAGAAACTTTTAAATATATACAATATTTATAATTTACAATTCTTATTTTAAAAAGCACCAAGTATGAAGTTTAAGACATTTTATGCTACTTTGAATAAAGTTTTCAAGTCTTGAAGCGTCAGCTTTGAAGACACTGAACGGACTGTGCCGCTTAAAACTTCTTTGGCAAGTGTAAGTTTTTTGAGCTGAAGCGCTTCTATTTGCTCTTCAATCGTATTCGTGCAAATAAATCTGAAAATAAATATTATTTTTCATGTATCTAAGAAGAAATAACTTGCTTATAAATGTTGACCGTTTTGGTTTGTCCAACTCGATAAATACGGTCGCTGGCCTGAGCCTCCAGTTGAGGGTTCCAGTGAATGTCGGCCATTAGAAGATGGTTCGCTCCTACAAGGTTGAGGCCTGTTCCTCCAGCAGTTAGCGACAATAGCATTACCTATGGCAGAAAAAAGAAACCATGATTTTTTAAAGAAAGGATTAAGTACCTTTGGTTCAGTCCCAGTTTTATTGAAATTTTTAATGATTGGAGCTCTATCTTTAACGGGGACGTCACCATTGAGGGAAACTGTTGAAATCCTTTTTTCCTTTAAAAAGGAGTTTATAACCAATAAGAAACTTGTCCATTGGGATACAATGATGATTTTATCATCCGGAGCAGTATCGAAAATATTTTGTACACATTCAACCACAGCTTTGACCTATAAAGAATAAAATTTAAAATTAATAAAAACGCTTGGTCATGGATTGGACATGATTGGACAATGATTGGGCATGGCTTGGTCATGGATTGGACTTGGCTCGGGCATGGCTTGGACTTGGATTGGGCATGGCATGGTCATGGATTGGGTATGACTTGGTCATAGATTGGGCTTGGATAGGTCATGGATTGGGCATGGCTTGGACTTGGATTGAACATATTTTGGGCTTGGATTGGACATATTTTGGGCTTGGATTGGACATATTTTGGACTTGGATTGGACATGGCTTGGTCATGGATTGGACTTGGCTCGGGCATGGCTTGGTCATGGATTGGACATTTTGTACTTGGATTGGACATATTTTGTACTTGGATTGGACATATTTTGGAGTTGGATTGGTCATGGATTGGGCTTGGACTGTTCATGGCATGGTCATGGATTGGGTATGACTTGGTCATGGATTGGACTAGGCTCGGGCATGGCTTGGACATCGATTGGACTTGGATTGGCTATGGCATGGTCATGGATTGGGCATGCCTTGGTCATGCATTGGGCAAGGCTTGGACTTGGATTGAACATATTTGGACTTGGATTGGACATATTTGGACTTGGATTGGACATGGCTCGGTCATGGATTGGACAATGATTGGTCATGACTTGGTCATGGATTGGACAAGGATCGGACATCATACTTTTGAGCTTATTCGATTGCTGTCAAAAACTGGGTTGCTGGAAACCAAGTCTTCAGCAATAGAGAGATTCATCAATTCATCGGCGAGTTCACTTCCTTGGTCCGGTTTTATACCATCAATTTCACTTTCATTTTTATCAAGAATCTTAAATAATAAAACGATTATTTTATCAATAATTGTGGTGTGAGGTACCTTGACTGCAAGTGAAGGATGGCAGCACATTTGGCGCAGACGTAAAAGCAAAACTAAAATTTCATGCGATTTGATTTTGTCCGACGTCTGCCTCATTTTGGCAAAAAGCCTAGCCAGATGAGGATGATCTTTAAACGGATCTTCATCCTCGGCAACTCTAAAAACGATATTACAAACAAAAGAAACTTTAATAGTAAAAATTACGCCTCAAATTCCCCACAGGCACCCCATGTTGTAATAAACTCTCTTTTTCAGCTTGCTGTGCGATGTAGTTTGAAAACACAGTGCTAAAAAAGGTTGAAAATATGCAAATTAGTAGAATTTTTTATTGCACTTTGCATACCCTGAGAAAAGCGCGATAGCTTCATATACTTTCATTTCACGACCTTCCAGATTGACACGAATAATGGAAAACTCTTTGGTCTTCAGTGATTTGAGACCACCAGCGCTTTGTATCTCGGCTTTTGTCCTTCTTAAGAGAATCGTCTTTATTATAGTGTTTAATCTTGACTGCCCAGCTGGGTCTTTATTATCAATCCATTTTTTCCAAAGCTAAAAAGAAATTTAGTTTAAAATTAAAATAAGGTAAATACATACAGCTAGATCATTGAAAGGTTTGCATTTAGAAATTTCAGGAGCGAATAAAAATCTAGCTCTTTGTTATGGATTGGCGTCCCTGTCAGAGCCCAAACGAATCTCCGTCTTAATTTAAAGACAGCCTGTGCTGTTTGCGTCGTGTGATTTCTAATAATGTGCGCTTCGTCTAAAATCACTCTTTTCCATCTTATTTTATACAAAGGACTCTCCTAAAAATAAATTTTAGCATCCATTAAAACTATTAAAAAACGACATAAAAACTTACATCCCCTTGTTTTTGCATAGTTGGATAGGTGGTTGCTACAATGTCATATCTAGAAAGTCTAAAAATAATAGAACATTAGTTTCTTTTTCATACACTGAGTTAGTTAGAAAGAAGAAAAGAGTAGAAAAAAGTACTAGTTTGAAGAGCTTCCAACGAAACTTCCTTAAAGAGAAGTAACAATATAGGAGGGGAAGTATAACGGAGGGGGAGGTTTTTTTTTTTTTCGAATAATTCTCCAATTTTTTTTTTTTTAATTTTCAAAGCTCTTTTTTTTCGAAATTTTTCTAAGTATCAAGGTAGAAATAATGGGATTTTTGCCCAAGAGTGTCCCTCTCGTAGCGGGTGGAAGAGTGAAATTTCTTCCTATTAAAATCAATGTTAAAAAACTGATAATTTTTTTTCACCAAAAATTCTTAAAAAATATAAGGAGTAATTGGTGAAAATTTGGTGAAAATCGGACCAACGGTTCGGCCACTGCAAATTTTTTAAAATTTCAAACAGACCTTTTTTCGAAATTCAAAAATCGCCCTCGTTGGTTTCTTGTTCACCGACAAAAGAAAATTTGGTGAAAATTGTGGCCGTAAAGTGTTCCGGAAAAAAATGCTACGGACGGCCGGCCGGCACTACAGACAAAGTAGGTAAAAATCTGATTTGACCCTATGAAAAACCCGACGTGGAGGGTATCACAATAACTTCTTTAAGGAAGTTAAAAGATAGACCCCAGTTTGGATCGATGGCTTCCATAGTTGGGCATGAAACCTTAAGGTCATAGGTTCCAATCCCACTGGGGGCTTATCTTTTTTCTTCTTCCTAATTTACTCAGCTTATACATATTTCATGATTAAAACAATTACCTGCGTGGATTGCTCTCTTTCTTAGGTCCGTGAAATTGTGCAACAGATAAAATATTTCGATTAACTTTAGATTCTACTTCAGCCTCCCACTGGGCCATAACTGAAGCTGGGGCTATCACCAGTGTTCCTCCATGAGGGACTAAAATTTATGTCAGAAAGGAAATTAAATTTAAATTATTAACATACATCTAGAGTCAGAGCTATCTTCATCTGAATCTTCTAATGAATCCTCAACATGATTCTTTTCTTTCGAATATAAAATGAGAGATATGGTGGTGAGTGTTTTTCCCAATCCCATATCATCGGCTAAAAAAATATGATTAATTAAAAAAATTAAAATGAAACAAACCCAGAATTCCGCCAGCAGTTTTTTTGGTTTCGCGCCAAACCATCCATCGCAGGGCTTCTTTTTGATGTGGGAGGAGGGATACTTTTAGGCCGATGGATCTTCCATCTCTTTCCCAAGAGAGGCGCATTCAACTAGCTCCAAGTGGAAAGCACCAAGAGCCTCCGCAGTCAGAGTTTGTTGTATGTTGTGCGTTGCAAGAGCTAAAATAACAATTTTTAGAAATATTTCTTATACATCAGCACGATATTTCCATACCTGTTTTACCGAGTGATTTGAGATCCATGTCTGCCGTGGGTAAATTATTAATAGGTGGATCAGAAGTATTTTCAACAGGATCAAGATCAACAATAGCCTCAAAGGAACTGTTGGTGGTTGGTGAACCTGGAAAAAAAGACATAACTTTTTTTTTAATTTAATTTTTTTCTTCATTCTACGCCTAAGCCTGAGCGACTTTTGTTCTCTATGGTATACTTTGGTTCTTTTAATCCCCCTGGTCACTAAGATAAGAATAGGCATTCAATAAATAACCTAGAGATTGCAAAAACAAAACGAACTCACCTTTCTCTTCAACAGCTACAGGAACCGTTTCAGCTGAAAAAAAAATTAAATACATAAGTTGAATAATTAACAGCAAGAAATTTTAAGAACTCTAAAATCATAGGAGAGAGACATCTTGTGTTCGGTCCAGATCAGTGATTCTCAACCTTTTTGAAGCCTGCGCCCCCCTGTAAACAAGCATTTAACGACGCCACCAAGGGGAGCTTGAAAACGGGAGCCGGATTATAGGTTTTCGGTCCAAAGGGCAGGATTATAGGTTTTCGGACCAATGGGCCGGATTAAAGGTTTTCGGACCAAAGTTCCAGAATATAGGTTTTTTTTGGACCAAAGGGCCGGACTATAGGTTGACGGACCAAAGGGCCGGATTATAGGTTGAAGGACTAAAGGGCCGGATTATAGGTTGACGGACCAAAGGGCCGGAATATAGGTTTTCGGACCAAAGGGTCGGATTATAGGTTGACGGACCAAAGGGCCGGATTATAGGTTGACGGACCAAAGGGCCGGATTATAGGTTCAGACTAAAGGGCCGGATTATAGGTTTTCCGACCAAAGTCCAGAATGTAGGTTTTCGGACAAATTAAAAAAGTACTCACCCTAACGCCCCCACCCATTTAGCCACTGCCCCCCTATCACCAAATTTTGCGTAACGCCCCCCAGTAACTTCTCGGCGCCCCCAGGGGGGCGGTACCGCCCCCGTTGAGAATCACTGGTCCAGATCCTAAGGATTTAATAAGTTTAAAAACTTTAAAATTCTTACTTTCATCTTTTTTGTCGCCAATAAATTTATTTAAATCTCTGATTCGATAGTCGATGGAATTAATTTCGCGAACAGTCCTTTTCATTTCATGCTTCGTCTTGACGATCTGATACTCGGAAATAATTCCATGTTGAAAACTCTTTACTCTTTCCTAAAAAAAAAAAAGTAAAAATTGTAAACTTTAACTAAAATTTCATTAAAAAGCAGTGTTGGGCGTAATCGTAATTACGATTACGATTGTAATCGCAAGTTTTTTAATTACGATTACGATTACAATTATAATCGTAATCGTCATTCCGATTACGATTACAATCGCATTCGTATTTTTTTTGGCGATTATGATTGTAATCGCATTTTTTTTTCTGCGATTGCAATCGTAATTGTATTTTTTTTCAGCGATTACCATTACAATCGTATTTTTTTTTCTGCGATTACCATTATAATCGTATTTTTTTCTGCGATAATCGCATTTTTTTTCAGCGATTACGGGCGTAATCGTATTTTTGTTAGCGTTTACGGCTCGTATATGACATTTTTACTGAGATTACCTGATGTCATATACGAGCCGTAAACGCTAACGAAAATACGATCGCCCGTAATCGCTGGAAAAAAAATGCGATTACGATTGTAATCGCAGAAAAAAATACGATTATAATGGTAATCGCAGAAAAAAAATACGATTAGGTACAGTTGTAATCGTTACAAAAATGCGATTACAATCGTAATCGTTAAAAATGCGATTACAATCGTAATCGCAGAAAAATACGAATACGATTGTAATCGTAATCGTAAATTAAGAAACTTGCGATTACAATCGTATGCGATTACGATTACGCCCAACACTGTTTAATTGTACCTACCATAATTTGGTCTTTTTTTGCTATAAGCTTTTTCTTATCGAGGCGAAGTTTGATTCTTTCAGCGCGAAATTGTGAAATGCGAGATTCCGAATTATTGTTGACTTCTTGATCTTCGCTGATAGTAAATTGAATGTTGGAGAGCTACGGGAAGGCTTGATTGTCCCGCCTGGAGTTTTAGGAACATTGGACTTATCCGAACTGTCATCTTCAGAATTTTCGCTGTCAACCACGGTGTCATCGCCGTCGCTCACAACGATGGTATCAGCTCCAAAAATTGACTCCGGTTCAGAGTTTGACGCCACATCACTTTCATTCTAAAAAGAATTTTTAATATGAAAAACAATTTCTCATTTTACCTGGTCATCTCCTTTATCTTCTTTCATTCTATCACTATTTTCAGGATCAAAAAATTCATCTTCTGATGATGATATCACAACCACCTGGCCTTCATCCTTATCAGAATCCTTGGAACTAGACGTCCACCAGTTGGATGAGAATGATGTATTTCCCTTAAAGCGAATAAAGTTTGTTAAATGAAGAGAAAAAAATGTAAATACCTCATTGGTCGAATTGAATGCTTTAGGGGTTTCCATTTTGGATGAATCGACATCTTTCCACCAATTAGACGCTCCCTTAAAATTGAATGAAAAAATTTATGTTAAATCGTTGACTACCTACCTCTTCAGATTGAGTTGTATTGAATGAGTTTTGACTCTTCTTCTTCGCTGAACTAGTATCATCGAGCCTTTTGCTAGGGCGAGCTATAGGACTCTGAAACGTCTCCCATTTCCGAACGTTCGGCTTCTCATTGATGCTTGAATCAACAATAGAATCATCACTGAAGTCTTCCGAGTCCATGGCTGTATGAACTACCTAAGAACATTAAATTTATTTAAATTGAGTTGTTAGGTACTTCGAAAATAATTGACGAAAAGTAATAATATATAATTCAGTAGTCAATGACCATAACTTGATTTTACTGAAAACTAAATATATTAATTTGATTTACATTTTATAAACTTTCTTACCTAAATAGAAAATCGAAATTTATAGTCTGTTCACGGGTTTTATACTGAATTTTGAATTAAAACATACCTACTTAATACAAATGTTAGGCGAAAAGAATAAAAAAAACGACTGCACCGAAGAAAGAAAACACGTTTTGTGACGACGGTTAAAAACACGTTAAAAACTTGAAAATTGAAAGTAGACCCGGAGTGTTTCTGCCAGTGTAGCCAATTCTTATATAATTCCCGTTTTCCCAACGAAGTTGGGCCTATTTCTCGACTAGCGTGTGGTTGTAAATTTTGGTGGGGACACAACTTGGGGGTTTGTAAGGGCTGAACCTCACTCTTGGTTGTTAAGGTTGGCAACCATGTTGATGTGGATGGATCGCTATTTCCGACGACGGATTGTCTCTAAGAAAGGATGTTTGTCGCCACGTTTCGCCTATATCATCGAACAATTCGTTAATTTCATCCAATCGAATGACCAGTTTCGTGGCCAGTGGTACCAACCGGAAACTCGACTTGGAACCGACAGGTCTTGACCTTGGACAATGAATTTTCCTGTTCACTCACGCAGGCCTTTTCTCTCTCGGATACTCAATCTCATGTTTCTTCCAAGATCTTTAAATTTAATGAAATTTGAAAGAACAAATAAAATAAAGAAATATAAAATATACGTAAATGTTTAATGGGAACGGGTTCCAAACTCGGAAAATTCCGTTTTCACAAGAGCGGGCGGTAGTATCAGAAGGAGGAACTTTTTCTTCTTTTTTCCACCGTTCTTTTTTAGGTGTTTTAGGGCACGAACCGGCAAAATCCGGCCCGGATTGACCAAATTATCTGTTGGGTAAATGGGTATAAGTGGACTGTATTAAGGGAAAAATTACGAGGTAAAAAAATGGTACAAATTGAGGGAGAGGACAGGGAAAATAAAAAGGAACTGACCTGGGTGTGGAGATCTGTAGATTAGAGATGGGCATAATCGAATGACGATAATCGATTCATTAGATTATGGCTGAATAATCGATTAATCGATTATCACTTTTGTAATCGAGTTATGAATTATTGAAAAGTCGAAAAAGAGTCGAGACTGGAATATAAGGCTTTGATTGTTGAAGTTTTTATTAAGTTAGTACATATTATGTTCAAGAAAGATCAAAAAAACATAATATGTAGGTTAGGTATATTAGATACCAAAATACAATATTTAAAAAAAAAAAGGAAAAAAGAAGTTAATGAATTGAAAAATAGATTAAAGATTTTTGTTCAAAAACATGATATAATTGACATTTCTTCCGGTCATTCGACTTCTCCGGTCGTTCGTGAGCTCTCCGGCTTTGGAAAAAACCCGTTCGGAGGGTACCGAAGTAGCCGGAACGCACAGAAACTTTTGTGCAAGTAAATAAAGTTGAGGGAAACTTTCTTTTTTGGATTCCCAAAACTTTAAAGGGTCAAATCTTCTGTCTAGAAGTGGCAATTCCAGGTACTGCTTAACTTGGATGATTGACGACGTAGAGGTGCTGTAACCCTTAGATGAGACTTGGCTTTTTCCTCGAAATGCTGCCAAACTGAACTGCAAGGAGTCATAATGGTCGCGTCGCTCGAAGCTGAAAATGAAATGCATTATTATTTTGGTACCAAGTACCTACACATAAAACATGGCATATTAATTCAATTTAAGTACATTTATAATATTAGGTAGGTACCTGTTGTGAGTCCGACATTTTGAGGCGCCAGCCTATTTCTGTCTATACTTATAAGATTTTGAACATCCTCAGTAATCCACTTCTGAACTTGCTCGGCGTTATGATCGACGCCGAAGGCTACTTTTTTTAACCTTAAAAAAAAAGGTAATAATAATTTTTATACATTTTGTTTCATTTTTTATGTGTAGGTATACCTTGGGTCCAAAAATGTCGATTTTGCATTAATTTTTATGTTTTCCAAGTTTCCAAATCTTTTGGAATGGCTTTCTCCTTCAGGTTCTTCAATAGTTGTTGCCCTATAGCTGTGACCGGCTGCATATATAGGCGGATTGTAATCCTCTTACTAATGGGATGACCATCGATAAAGTAACGTAGTTTTCACCAGACAACTCGGTCGTAAGCACTTCGAATGGCTTAAGAATTGAAATGCATTCTTGAATGACGGTCCAGTCTTCAGGCAATAAAATGGGTAGAAGGCACGAAAGATTCGACATGGCTGCCGATAATGGAAGTTTTATTTCGAGAAGTCTATCCAACATAATTAGGGTGGAATTCCATCTAGTAGGTACTTCTTGTTTAACTTTCAGGATCGGAAGATTCATTAGCTTTTGAATTTTAGATAATTCATCTGACGCGACGGTGCTTCGTTTGAAATGAGCGACGATCATTTTGCACTTTTCAAGCAATTCCTGAAGTGATGGAATTTTAAGTTCTTCTATTACACATAGGTTCAAAGTGTGTGCCACGCAAGGATGGTGGTACTTTTTGAGGTGATCGTTGACGGCATTCTTCATATTACTTGCATTATCGGTGACGACGGTGACGACTTTGTCAAATATGTCCCATTCCTCCAAAATTTGTCGAAGAGCAGAGGCAACGTTTGAGCCTGAATGGCGATCTTCCAACTGTACTGTCTCCAATAAGGGGTTCTTCATTTCGCTTCCACGTATGAAATGCGCGGTAACCGCCAAAAATGATTTAGTTGAGCACGAGGTCCATATATCAGTAGTTATGGCAACGTAAGATGCTTCGGCTAACTCGCGTCTAACTTTCGTCTTCACAGAACCGTACAAATCGGGTAACAATTTTGACATAATTTTCCGGCGGCTCGGAGGTTCATACCTGGGATTCAAGGTTTTTACAAAGTTCAGAAAACCACGATTTTCCACAACGGAAAGAGGTTGGAAATCCGATGCTATCATTTCCACTAAAGCCTTGTCTATCTCCGCCTGTTTTTCTTCACCATAAGAGCCTTTATTTGAACCAAATAATGTGAGTTGTTTTTTCCTTTTATTGGCCGGTTCATGAATCACAGGAGCATTCTCTGAAGATGTCGAAGGACATGGTATACCTGGGTCATCCGGATCATCAAGAATCGGTGAAGGTGTCAAAAGTGTCGGATGAATTCTTTTAATGTGCTCGCTTAAGTTAGTGGTATTGCCAAAAAATTTCAGAATTTTTTGCACTTCGTGCAAATAACAGTGTCATTCCGTTTTTCGAAAAAATCCCAAACGAAGGATCGCTTTCGCCTTATTCTTGTCGACATTTTCCCGAAAATCCGAAAAAGTAAAAACGAAAATATACCTCCACAAACGCCGAACTGTTGAAGCCAATGTTATGCTCAATACTTGCAAGATTGGCGTACGTAGTACGTACCTACGCCTCCATGATTTGAAATATTCCGAAACTCTTTGAATAAAGTAATAAATTATTTAGGTTTATTGAGGTAATTAGGTATTCAAAACACAAAAGCATTTCAAAAAAATTTGTGGGTTTTATTTATTAATTTAATATAATTATTAATTACAACTTTTTTAATAATTTTAACATAATTTCATCAAGTAGTATGAAGCGCTAGCGCCACTTGCTAGAGGGCTAGAGGCCTAGTTTTGACGAGTGGACAATAGGCAGTTGGCACCCGTGGTTCTTTTCATAATCGATTATAAAATCATTCGATTATTGCGTTCACTCGATTGCTGATATTTCGATTATGAGAATCTCTCGATTATGCCCATCTCTACTGTAGATCTGTAGGTCGGTGTTGAGGGCGCTCTCGGATCTCGGTGACTGTCGATTAGAATGGCCGTGGATTTTCCTTTTCTTCACGTCGTTAAGGTTTGGGAAAAAACTTGGGATAACTTGGAAACACAAAATTGCTACCGTCTTGGCCGGCGGTTGAGGACGAAAAGAAGGTAGGAAAATGGAGACGATAGGATTTTCGGGGAAAAAAAGGAGGGGAGCCGATGCCAGAAAAAGGGCGGAAAACTAACGGGAAGGAAGGGAATTACTGGTGGCGAATTGGAGAACTAGTTTTGGGGGGATATTTTTAACTCACTTCTCCCGAACAACAGCTCCCGAAAAATCAGGATCGCTCTTCGAAGCGGAGTGTGAGCAACTTTGAATCTTCGAGGGCGTCGTCGTAACTTGAAAAAAGGCCATTAGCGACAAAATCTCGTGATGCAGAATGCGAAGTTGCTCGAATTTGTGACAGTTGGATTCTTCGGAAAAAATGAGTCTCTTAGGTCGATTTTAACGGATTTTAGCGCAAAAAACGCTAAAATTTGACATTTTTAAAGTTGTCCAAAATTGTCATATGAATAGTCAATCAACTTGAAATTTTGCGTAGATTACGAATCTGGAATAAAAAATAGGGGTTCTAATTTGAAATAACAAAGTTAGGTTGTGTCTGGGACACCCTGTATATCCAGGCGCATTTTAAACTACACCATCAAATCCTTTGATTTAAATTAAGGAGGGTTTACATTTAACTTTTTTTCATAAAATAACTTTATAACACTCTCCCAGACGTATGCCATGTGTTTCCGGACACCGCTTAAAAAAAATTTTTTTTGTTTGACATCCCAATGAAATAAACTCCCCGTCAAAAGTTTTGCAACACCTTCAAATGTACTGATTACTGAAAATATATAATCCAGGGAGATTAGGGCAATGCAGAACATTAATATACAGTCAATATAAATAATTTATTCAGAAAAAGTAATAAAATAATGCCAATTTATAAAAAGTACTGGTTTGAAGAGCTTCCAACGAAAACTTCCTTAAAGAGAAGTATCTATATAGGAGGGGGAAGTATAACGGAGGGGACGTAAAAAGTAGGGGGAAGTATATGGGAGGGGAAGTATAACGGAGTGGGAAGTATATGGGAGGGGAAGTATAGGGAGGGGGAAGTTTAAGTGAGGGTCGTATAACAGGGTGAAGTATAACGGAGGGGGAAATATAAGGGAACGAAAGTATAACGGAAGGGGATGTATAAGGGAGGGAAAGTATAAAGGAGAATTTTCCAAGTTCTTTTTTCAAAAATTTTTCAGTTTATTTTCGAAAAATTGTCCAGGTTTTCCTTTTTTTTTTTTTCGAAAAATTTTGTAAGTTTTTTTTGTCAAAACAACAACGTCCTCCACTGGCCAGATGTAGAAAATCGCCAGAAGAACAATAACGGAAGAAACGAAAAAAAAAAAAGGTCTTTTCAACACCGACACAACACTACCGCCTCAGAAATCCCACTTCTGACACCAAAAAAAAGTCTCTGTGATCTCCCGCGGTGGCTTTCGGGACGGATTTCTGTGGATTTAGGCGGATGGCTTTTAATAAAAAAAAAAAAGTCCTTTACACTATAAGAAGGGTGAAGGTCTGAGGTGCTGTCGAGCGATGATGTGTGTGCAGAAGCTGGAACGCGAACTGTCTAGCTGTGTGTCGCAGATGTCGAGAAGTTCGTTCCGAAGTCGAATTTCCACCGATTAAGCGCGAACAAATTGTGGGATACTTGTGTACCCACAAATATACGTATACAATACTTATATTTTAAAATCATTATTTTAAAGGGATATATACTTGTAATTTGAAATTAGGTTTTTGGTTCTTTCGGCTAACATCTGTTTTAATTCAAAATTCATTATAGTAAAACATAAAGAACTAGAAGTGACTATAAATTTCGATTTCACTTTACAGGTAAAATTTTATAAAAATTTATATGAAATTAATAAACACTTTACAGTACAATCGTTTTGTAGTCATTTGATTGACTAACAAATTATAAATCGAAATTTTCTGCTTCGACATTGGAATCAAGATGGTGACATCAGTAAAGGTGATCGTTCATATTGAAAATTCAGAGGGAGATCTAATAATTACGAAGATAAGTAGGGTTGGGTCCGGAAATTTTGTATTTCCGGCTGAATTTCAGTCGTTGGCTGAATGCCATTCGGAGTTGCTGACTATTAAGGCGGTGCAGAATGCGCTGAGATCAATGGTCAGGAGTGGTCAGTATAGGAATTTGGCCTTGACCCTAAAAAACGAAATTATTCCGGTTTACTTAGATGATGACTTAAATTTTGTTTTTAAAGAATTTTATTTGGAAGAGGAACAGCTGTCGGATATAGATGTAAAACAGAAGATCCAAATGGAAAATTATTTGAACAGTTTTCAAAATTTTTGAAGATTCAAGAAGATGCTGATATTTCGAAAGTTCAAAATTCGTTTGTTTTGGAGAAGTTTGATGGAAAAAAAAGGCGCGAGAATGGCTGATTTTTTTTGAAAAAGAATGTAGTCGACATAATATTAAGTCTGATGCTAAAAAAATCCAATGCATGAGATTATTTTTATCGGATAATGCATTAGAATGGTATAACGCTACTTTGTATAAATTAACGGCTTTCGGATCTTGGGATGATTGGTCCAGTAGTTTTCTAATGACTTATGCGGACAAAAGTTGGCGATCGATAGCATTTGTTTACAATTTTCGGTATTTAAACGGTTCTTTTCTTGACTATGCTTTGAAGAAGGAGAGATTGTTACTGGAAACAGAACCTGAGATGACGGAACAATCGCGTATTAATCATATAGTGATCGGTTTACCAATTTATATTCAGGATCGTTTGGATAAGGAAGAGATTAAGATTGTTGAGCATTTGTTCAATCAGCTTCGCCGTTATGAACCTCGTCGTGAGTATGCTACAAAGGATGAACCGAGGATGAATCGAATGACGGAAAAGAAAGAAGAACAGGGAAAGCAGAACAAAAATTTTGAGAGAAAACCGTGTTCTATTTGCGAAGGTCTTGGACATAGACGATTTCATTCTGAAAATGTATGCTGGCATAACAAAAGTGTAAAGAAGTGTGTTAACTTGGCTTCAACACATGAAAGTGAAAAGGAAAATGATTCAAAAAACGCGTAAGTCCGCCACTAATTCGTTTAAATGTAAAATAAATGATAAAGATTTTAATGGTATTTATGACAGTGGGTCAAATGTAACATTAATAAATTCCAAAATAATAGAAGATATCAAAGACAAAATTTATTCGGATAGGACTTTATTAAAAACAATTAGTGGTGTGGAAAAATGCAGTGGTAAAATAAAGATTAAATTAAAAATTAATAAGATTGAAAAAGAAATTGAAGCTTATGTGGTAAAGAAAGATAAGTTTTTCTATGATGTACTAATAGGACTGGATGTAATAAGAGAATTCAAATTAATTCAAGATGAAAAATTAAATGTATTACAGAGGATATCAGAGGATGTAGTGGAAAATGTTTCTAAGGAGGTTGAAAAGAATGAATCGATAAAATCAATAAATTTTAATACGAATGAATCGGAATTCCTTGAGGCGGGTTTGAAAGAATTGAAATTGGAGCATTTAAGTGAAACGAATCAAAAAGAAATTAAAAGTTTGATAAAATCAAATCTGGTAGCTTTTGCTAAAGAAAAATTTGACATTGGTGTAGTTAAAAATTATGAAGCTCACATAAAACTTTTGGAAAACAAATTTGTGGCTAAAAAGCCATATAGATGTTCCCCTTCTGATCAAAGAGAAATTGAGGAGCAAGTTGGTCAATTGTTAAAGCACGATTTGATCGAAGAATCATCGTCTCCATTTGCAGCTCCAGTAACTTTGGCTTATAAAAAGGAAGACGGACGTCGTTCTCGCTTCTGTATTGACTTTAGAGCGCTTAATGGATTATTGGTTCCGGAATCACAACCATTTCCACGTATTGAGGATATTTTAGTGTATGCTCGAAATTGTAAGTGGTTTTCGGTTGTGGACATTAGTTCGGCGTTTTGGACGATACCAATTCGGGAAAAAGATCGACATAAGACTGCATTTGTCACTCAGAAAGGTCACTATCAATGGAAAAGGTTACCGTTTGGTTTGAAGATTTCACCTGCAGTTTTTCAAAGAGTTCTTTCGAGTACAATTCGCCGTCATGGCTGCTCGGAATTTTGTGCAAATTATATTGATGACATATTGATCTTTTCGAAAACTTTTGAAGAACATATTGAACATTTGCAGAAGTTGCTAGTGGCTATTGAGTCGGAAGGTTTTAAATTAAAATTATCAAAATGTAATTTCGCTCATTCTTCGGTAAAATATTTAGGCCATATTCTAGGGTATAACTCTGTTAGACCTCATCATGACAATTTGAAAGCTATTCGAGATTTTCCTAGACCAGAAAACAAGAAGTGTGTCCGGCAATTCCTTGGAAAACTGAATTTTTATCATAAGTATATCCCGGATTATACTCGGCTTCTCGAACCTCTGCATAATTTGCTTCGAGATAAAACGGAATTTCAGTGGACACAGGATTGTGAGAAAACTTTTGAAGAAATTAAAAATTATTTATGTACAAGTCCGATTTTGGCGATTTTTGATCCAGTGCGTCCAACGTATCTGTTTACAGATGCGAGTAAGTTAGGAGTCGGAGCTGTTTTAAAGCAGATTCAGGACTCGGGAGAATTGCACCTGTGGCTTATTTTTCTAAGAAATTTTCACCTGCCCAATCAAAGAAGAAAGCGATATATTTGGAATGTTTGGCAATTAAGGAAGCGATTCAATATTGGCAACATTGGCTTATTGGTATTACGTTTGAAGTTGTTTCGGATCACAAACCTTTGGAAAATTTAAAATTGAAAGCTCGGACAGATGAAGAGTTGGGAGATTTGGTCTACTATCTTACACAATACAATTTCAGAGTTCGTTATTCTCCTGGTTCCACTAACCAAGAAGCGGACGCTCTTTCTCGAAATCCTGTTTTAGAGTACTTTGATGCTTCTGATGAAGTTCTTCGTGTTGTTAACTTAGTGTCGCTTGAAGAGATTCGGTCTGATCAACGAAATAATTCGATATCTGATCAAAGTATTTTTTGGAAAGATGGACTTATGTTTAAGAAATTGAGAAACAGAGAACGTATCTGTGTATCGGAAGAATTTGGAAAAGGTCTTATTAAAAAAGTTCATAATCACTATGGGCATATTGGTGTTGGTCATCTTGCAAATAAATTACGACCGTTTTATTATTTTCGAAACATGGATTTACATATTCAGGATTTTTGCGCTCGATGTGAGATTTGCAGAAAGCACAAAACTCGGAGAAGTCGTGAATTTGGATTGTTATCCCAATTGGGTCCTGCTAAGGAACCGTTCGAGATTATGTCATTGGATACGATTGGAGGTTTTGCTGGTTACGGAACTTCGAAACGTTATCTTCATCTTTTAGTGGATCATTTTTCGAGGTTTGCTTATACCTTCTCATCTTGTGGACAGAGAGCTACAGATCTTATAACGTTTTTACGTCCGATTTTACTAGCAAACAAGGTAAAGATTTTACTAGCAGATCAATACGCTGGAATAAATTCGAGTATGTTTCGAAATTTTTTGCGAAGGCATGGTGTCACTATAATTTTTACATCGGTTGATTGTCCTTTTTCGAACGGTTTAAATGAAAGGCTAAATCAAACTCTTGTTAATCGCATACGTTGTAAATTGAGTGAACAACCTCAGAGACCTTGGTCAACGGTTGCAACGGAGTGCACGGAAGAATATAATCGGACAACTCATAGTGTTACGAAATTTGCTCCATGTTATTTAATGTTCGGAAAAATATCATCGATTGTGCCAGAACCTTTAATGATCCCGTCAAATTATCAAGAAGATAGAATTCAAGCTTTTGAAAATTCTCAGCGGTATCATGATGCGAATAAACGTCGGTTTGATCGTCTAAAGCGACATGTTGAATTTCGACCTGGAGATATGGTGTATGTGGACGTTGGGAACAAACTCAACAGAAAGAAGTTAGATCCTATTCGTTCAGGTCCTTATAGAGTGAAAAGGAAGATATCAAATGTGATATACGAAATAGACTTTGAAAATAGACGTTTGAATTATGTACATATAAGTAAACTTTCGTCTTTTGTGGGGGGGGGAGATGTAATTTGAAATTAGGTTTTTGGTTCTTTCGGCTAACATCTGTTTTAATTCAAAATTCATTATAGTAAAACATAAAGAACTAGAAGTGACTATAAATTTCGATTTCACTTTACAGGTAAAATTTTATAAAAATTTATATGAAATTAATAAACACTTTACAGTACAATCGTTTTGTAGTCATTTGATTGACTAACAAATTATACTTATGAAGTTTAAAACAAATTATGCGACTTTGAATAAAGTTTTCAAGTCTTGAAGCGTCAGCTTCGAAGACACTGAACGGACTGTGCCGCTTAAAACTTCTTTGGCAAGTGTAAGTTTTTTGAGCTGAAGCGCTTCTATTTGCTCTTCAATCGTATTCGTGCAAATAAATCTGAAAATAAATATTATTTTTCATGTAATCTAGAGAAGAAATATCTTGCTTATAAATGTTGACCGCTTTGGTTTGTCCAACTCGATAAATACGGTCGCTGGCCTGAGCCTCCAGTTGAGGGTTCCAGTGAATGTCGGCCAATAGAAGATGGTTCGCTCCTACAAGGTTGAGGCCTGTTCCTCCAGCAGTTAGCGACAATAGCATTACCTATGGCAGAAAAGAAGAAACCATGACTTTTTTAAAGAAAGGATTAGGTACCTTTGGTTCGGTCCCAGTTTCGTTGAAGTTATTAATGATAGGAGGTCTATCTTTGATGGGACGTCCCCGCTGAGTGTAACAGTTGAAATATGGTTTTTTTTTAAAAAGGAGTTTATAATCAATAGGAAACTTGTCCATTCGGATACAATGATGATTTTATCATCCGGAGCAGTATCGAAAATATTTTGTACACATTCAACCACAGCTTTGACCTATAAAGAATAAAATTTAAAATTAATAAAAAGGCTTGGTCATAGATTGGACATGGATTGGGCATGGCTTGGTCATTGATTGGGCTTGGCTTGGACATTGATTGGACTTGGATAGGACATGGATTGGGCTTGGATTGGGCATGGATTGGACAAGGATCGGACATGGATTGCACAAGGATCGGACATGGATTCAACATCATACTTTTGAGCTTATTCGATTGCTGTCAAAAACTGGGTCTTCTTCAGCAATAGAGAGTTTCATGAATTCATCAGCGAGTTCACTTCCTTGGTCCGGTTCTATACCATCAATTTCACTTTCGTTTTTATCAAGAATCTTAAATAATAAAACGATTATTTTATCAATAATTGTGGTGTGAGGTACCTTGACTGCAAGTGAAGGATGGCAGCACATTTGGCGCAGACGTAAAAGCAAAACGAGAATTACACAATGTTTAATTTTGATCGGCATCTCCCTCATTTTGGCAAAAAGCCTAGACAGATGAGGATGATCATCAAACGGATCTTCATCTCTCGGCAATTCTAAAAACGATATTACGAACAAAAGAAACTTTAATAGTAAAATTACGCCTCAAATTCCACATAGGCACCCCATGTTGTAATAAATTCTCTTTTTCAGCTCGCTGAGCGATGTAGTTTGAAAACACAGTGCTAAAAAAGGTTGAAAATATGCAGAATTAGTAGATTTTTTTATTGCACTTTAATAACATACCCTGAGAAAGACGCGATATCTTCATATACTTTCATTTCAAGATCATCCAGATTGACACGAATGATAGTAAGCTCTTTGGTCTTCAATGATTTAAGACCACCAGCTTTTTTTATCTCATCTTTTGTCCTTCTTAAGAGAATCGTCTTTATTATAGTGTTTAATCTTGACTGCCCAGCTTCTTCTTTATTATCAATCCATTTTTCCAAAGCTACAAAGAAATTTAGTTTAAAATTAAAATAAGGTAAATACATACAGCTAGATCATTGAAAGGTTTGCATTTTAAAAATTTTAGGAGCGAATAAAAATCTAGCTCTTTGTTATGGATTGGCGTCCCTGTCAGAGCCCAAACGAATCTCCGTCTTAATTTAAAGACAGCCTGTGCTGTTTGCGTCGTGTGATTTCTAATAATGTGCGCTTCGTCTAAAATCACTCTTTTCCATCTTATTTTATACAAAGGACTCTCCTAAAAATAAATTTTAGCATCCATTAAAACTATTAAAAACGACATAAAAACTTACATCCCCTTGTGTTTGCACAGTTTGATAGGTGGTTGTTACAATGTCATATCCAGCAAGTCTAAAAATAATAGAATATTAGTTTCTTTTTCATACACTGAGTTAGTTAGAAAGAAGAAAAGAGTAGAAAAAAGTACTATGTAGTTTGAAGAGCTTCCAACGAAACTTCCTTGAGAAGTAACAATATAGGAGGGGGAAGTATAAAGGAGGGGAAGTATAACACTATAACAGAGGGGGAGGTTTTTATTTTTTTTTTTCGAAAAATTTTCGAAGTATCAAGGTAGAAATAGGATTTTGCCTAAGAGTGGTCCCTCTCGTAGTGGATGGAAGAGTGAAATTTCTCCCTACTAAAATGATAATTAATGTTAAGAAACTGATAATTTTTTTTATCAAAAATTAGGAACTTTCCTTAGAAAAATTTTCCCCATAAGTTTTATATAAAATTAAAGAGGGAAAAAATAAGAAACAATGCCGTTTGAATTTTTTCCTACGTTGAAAAATGGATTTTTAATGAATTTTTGAAATTTGGCTAGTGATAAGAAATGTCCGATGGGCGGTGCGGGGGACGTGACGTCACCCTGCCGAGCGTTCTACTGGTTTTGGTTCCTCCCGTGCTTGAAGCAGTGAAGAAACTTAATATTAGTAGTTTTTTGGACTCTTTATTAAAATAAACATGGTACGCGAAGGATTTGTGATTGCGTCTTCAGATAATTTGCCGTCTTTGTCCGAATTCGCCGTTTTCGAATTTATAAATTGCGTTTACTCCGGGGGCCAAGGGGCAAAAATAGAAAAGTAAGTGCTTCTTTGTTTGAAAGTTTGTTTTTAAAATTTATCCATTAAAATTTAATAGTTACGTTCTTCTCAAAGAAAGTCATGATGTTCCTTAAAGTTTATTTTCATTTTTTTTAAAAAGAAATAAGGAAAAATAAACAACTAGGTTAGGTTCAGTTAAGTGTAATATTTTATGAAGTTATAAAAGAAGTGCCTAGGTTTGAGTTTAGGTACTTACTTATTTTTACCTTCTTATATCACTTATTACTAAAATGTTAGAACATTGATGTAAGTAAGTAATATTTAAATCATTTCTTGCAAAACATCACGCCTTCTTACATCAAAATGGTCTTCACAACAAAAAAAAAACCGATTTGTAAGACAAAGGTTGAGACGTAGTATCCCGTCTTCCAGCACTGAACCATTTTTTAGCAGTATTACGATCTTGTGGAACCTTAGAAAATTATAAGTAAAAAATGAAAAATTGACAAGGACAAAATGTACATATTAGGTATTTAATAACAACTTACCGTAATAAACAACTTCTCCGGAGTTGAAATAGTGGGTTCCGGCACTCGGAACAAAGCAATATTTGTATCTCACCATGGCGTAAAATATTATAATAATAAAACGTATAAACAATCCATGGGCGCCAAAAGGAAGGCTTTACATTCCATGTCATCTATGATTTGGCAGGGGTGACGTCATCACCCCCACTCACCAGAAAAAACTTTCTTATCAATTCGGCAAAAATTCAATTTTCAAAAAATCATTAAAAATCCATTTTTTATCGCAGGAAAAAAATTCAAACGGCATTGTTTTTAATATTCTCTCCTCTTTCATTAGTGCAATAAAAAAAAAATGGTCAAGTTACCAATTCTTAAAAAATATAAGGAGTAATTGTTGAAAATCGGACCACGGTTCGGCCGCAGCGAGTTTTTTTAAATTTCAAACAGACATTTCTCCGCCATTTTTTCAAAATTCAAAATCACCCTCGTTAGTTTCTTGTTCACCGACTAAGAAAATTTGGTGAAAATCTGTTGAAAATTGTGGCCGTAAGTGTTCCGGAAAAAAATGCAACGGACGGCCGCGCCGGCGGCACCACAGACAAAGTTGAGATCGATAAAAATCTGATTTGACCATCCGGGTCTGGAAGACCCTTCCCGAAAACCCGACGTGGAGGGTATCACAATAACTTAAGGAAGTTAAAAAAAAAACTTTTTTTTTCTCTCGCGAAACCCCTCCTCTGCTTTTAGTCTAAAAAAAATTCATGTCCGAAACAGAAAAATATCAACTTTTGCTTGAAAATATTAATTTCCTTTCTCTTACTAATTTACTCAGCTTATACATATTCATGATTAAAACAATTACCTGCTTGGATTGCTCTCTTTCTTACGTCCGTGAAATTGTGCAAAAATAACAGGTTTCGATGAATTCGAACTTTCTACTAGTTCTGCCCCCCACTGGGGCCATAACTATAGCTGGGGCTATTATCAGTGTTCCTCCATGATGAAGGGCTAACATTTTTGTTAGAAAGGATATTAAATTTTTAAAAT
>JACGAQ010003541.1:0-27631 GCA_014119065.1 Orius insidiosus
GACTATTACGGGACCTACCAGTCCGAGTGGATCAAACAGCTGTGCAATTTCTGACAAAATAGTCCTTTTAGTAATAGACTTAGCAGCATCTAACTCCTTTACCTTGAATTTGAAATAATCTTCGTTTGGTTTCCAGAGAAGCCCTAGAGTCGTGATTGATTCACCATCGTTGACCTTAATTACCATATGTGGATCGTCGTCTAAGTTAGATAGGTTGTTTAAAAGCTCTGACGTATTGGAACACCACTTACGCAGATGTAAACCAGCTGAACCTAACATATCAATTAATTCTTGTTGCAATTTTTTGCTATTTCCAAAGAATTCGACCCTGTCATTAAATCATCCATGTAAAAATCGGATTTGGTTACCCTGGAGGCGAGAGGATACTGCGCCTGAGATAAATCTGCCAGTTCATTTAAGCAACGAACTGCTAAAAAAGGAGAACATGCTAAACCGTAGGTAACTGTAGTCAGACGAAACGTTTGAAACTCCTCAGAAGGATCATCTCCATAAAATTCGTTGAAATCTTTGTTCGGGATTTTAATATTTGGCGATACATTTGTTTGATGTCAGCCGTAATGACGTAACGATAAAGTCGAAAAGAAATAACAATAGAAAATAAATCACGCTGAACTGTAGGCCTACCATCAAAACTTGGTTTAAGGATTTTCCTGAAGTAGGTGACGACGAACCATCAAACACCACTCTTAATTTGGTGGTCGTTGAATCCTGTTTTAATACTGGGTGATGAGGCAGGTAAAACTTTGATACGCAGTCCTCCTGAGCCTCTTGCTTGACGGGTTCCATGTGTCCCTCTTCAAGGTATTCGTTAAGAAATGAAATATATTGCGTTTTTAGGTTAGGATCCTTGGCAAATCTTCTCTCCAACGATTTAAATCTTCTTTCTGCCGTCTGTTTAGAATCTGTTAAGCACAAGGAAGGATCTCCCGGAAAGGTAAAGAAACTACAAAGCGTCCTAATGGGGTTCTGTAAGTGTTGTCGTTGAAATGCTGTTCACAGTTTGTTTCTTCCGTAGTTAGACGAGTAGACTCGTTCTGATTGACAGTCTATGGTCCAAAATTTTTCCATTATGGTTTCTAAGCTTTTGTTCACATTCAAATGACAGACGGTTCGACTTAATCTGTCAGTAGTTGGTTGAGGGAGGGTACCGGAAACAATCCAACCCAAAATTGTCTTTTGAAAAATTGGCAATTCGGAAGAAATCCTGAATTGTCCGACGCAGAGCAACTCAAAGAAAGTTTGAGCTCCTATCAATAAATCTATGCCACGTGGCACATTAAAACCCTCGTCAGCTAATCCAATATTTTTTGGAATCTGCCATTTTTCGATGGCGAATCCAGTCGTTGGCAGTTTGCCAGTAATTTTATCCAGTATCAAAAACTCTAAATTCATTATAAATGTATTATGACGAGAGCGGAGAGTAGCCTGAGTAGTTTTGCCGATCGTTACAACCCTTTCGCCGACGCCGCTTATGGGTCGCGTCGTTCTAGATTGTTTTAACCCTAAAGCGCGGGCTAAGGAAGTCGTCATCAAATTAGACTGGGATCCAGAATCTAATAGCGCCCTACATGTAAAATAGTTTCCCGTGATGTCCATAACCTCCACCAGAGCTGTAGCAAGAATAACCTCTGATGCACCGTTGAAATTCGACAATGAAGTAGAGATAGCAGAAGAATCCTGGCGATCTTCCGGTCTGCTCAAGATGTAACAATGTGTTGTGTTTTTGAGAACACTTCTGACACGAAGAAGTCCACTTGCATTGCAGTGTAACGTGTCCAGAACGAAGACAATTATAGCACCATTTAAGCGCTGAATGTGTTCCAGTCGAAGACGAGGAGAAAATGAGAGAAATTGCGGACATTGATGAATGTAATGGTTCTGGCTGCACACAGGACACACGAAAGTTGATTGTTTACCACTCGTTTCAAATAAAGTACGTAATGCCTTTTCGGGTTTATTAGAGCTCCCTGCATAGCACGACTCTAATATTCTGCATCGAGTTTCCATAAAGTCTGTCATCTGGGCGAAGGTGGGGAGCTCCGCAGACTTATTCTCCGATTCCCATGCTCTTTTCGTGATAGGATCAAATTTTGACGCGATTAAACAGATTAAAATCGCATCCCAATTTTTAGTTGGTTGATCTAGAGATTGCAAAGCTCTTAAATGTTTGTTACTGACACAAATAAGCTTCTTAAAGCCGAAACGGATTCCTTTTCAATTTTTGGCTCGTCAAATAGAGCTTGAATATGACGGTTAACGAGTAATTTTTTGTTTTCAAATCTAGCTCTTAATAACTCCCAGGCAACCTTATAATTGGCACCGGATAATTCAAGCGAGTCAATCAAACGTAAGGCTTCACCTTTTAAACGAGAGACAAGATAATGTAATTTGTCAATATCGTCCAATGAAGCATTTTTATCGATAACGGAGACGAAAGTATCTCTAAAATGTAACCATTGTTCGTATTGGCCTTCAAAATATGGCAGTTCAAGCAAGGGAAGTTTTACCTTCTTTTGGGTAATTTTTTGAACGGGCGAAGAATGATCTCTGGAAGTTTCGCCTGAAAAATAAGTCTGCTCCAAAGTCAAATAAGCTCCTTAAATTGTAATAGCGCGCTTCAAATTGTTCACGCACGTCTTCGTCTTCAGGATCTTCGTCCTTGTTTAATTGTATGATATTAAACTCCTCCATTAAGGCATCCAAAGTTTTAATTCTTTCTGTTATTTTGAATCTTGATTTGTCCGGTATTTCATCAAAGGATGAAGCGTAATTTTCCAGTCTTGCAAGTTTACCGTCAATAACGGTTAACTTCTTTGAAAACATGTCTCTTTTCTTAGGCATTATTAACTATAAAGTTAAGGATCAAGGAATAAGGAATAATAGAAATGTCTGATTGGCAAAGTGCAACTGAAAGTAAAGAGAAATACGAAAAAAGGGGACTCACATCTGACGAACGGATGCGGCGTTTTGAGTTTGTTGTTTAGTCGAAAGATCAGTCGGGGTCACCAAAAATGTTTGTTTATTAAGTTCTGGCTATTAAAGGAAACACCTTAAACAAAAACATAAGTTTGAACACAACTTTATTGATAAAAAACATTTGACTCGATAAACTTAAACTGAAAAGACTGTCGATCTGACTCTAAAAAACGTGTATAACCAACAACTGAACTGATAAGAAGCTTCCTTGGCGGCCACTTGGTGCGCTGTTCTTGATATAGACGCCCGGTATAAACGCCCTTCTGTATGGAGGGTTTCAAAATTTCTGCAAAGAAGACTGTAAAGAAGTGTAGAAGTTCCATTATTTAGATTTAAAAATACGTTAACTTTATCACGGTTGTCCGTCTTGAGACATTAAGGGATAAGTTTTTTATTTTTATTTAAAGATTTTCTCTATTTTAAATCAGAGGCGATGGAACTAGGGGGGTTTTTAAAAAAAAAAAACTTTCTCTCCCTGATATAACATTAAAATGGGGAAAAAGCAAAAATATTAGATTAAAGTACATTATAAAATATAATAATTCTATGAAAATTTCATGTAACAAAGACCTTTTGTTTATATTATATCATTTTTTTTTTCGAGAGGGAGAGAGAGAGAGATATGAAATAAGGTCGATGGTAGGAAAGGTCGATGGATTTAAAAATGTTACATCATCGGAACGGTGAGTAGGAATGGAAGCTCCTTTTTTACGTAAACAATCCTTTGGCGATGGATAAACCGAACAAAGGTGGGCGACAGAACTTCCACCTCCTGCGCCCCCTTTAACCCGATTGGGGGTGAATATAAAATAAGCTTTGACCTAGCCCAGCCTTTGATCTCCGAGAGCTTTACAATAACAATACGCCAAAAAGGAAATACCCTTAAATCACATTTCGGTCTACCGTAACATTTTCCAAGTCTTATAATAATTTTTTTTATGCATTGTTTAAATAAAATATTTTATTTAAAAAAAGGAAAACTTATGATTTACAAGTATTTCGGGATGTAGATCATTCTCGTTGCCGCCGTAAAAGTTAAGCACGTCTGGTTTTATGGCTGTGTTGGTCGGGGACGTTTTCTAGTTTAGATAAATGGGACGAGCGATCCTTTGTCCAACTATTATAGTTTGCAAATGGCGAGGGTCGTAATAATCGCTTTCCATCACAGTTATGACCGAAACACCTCAATTCCGAGTAACGGCCAAAGTACGGCTTCGTGACTAAACTCGCCTCCCTGGAGCTTTTCACAAACTCGATCCACGAATATGGTCACACTCAAGTTATTTACGGGCAATTGATCGTTAACCTTTGACCTTCCGTGTGATTGATTGTTTTAAAATTCGTCTCCTTGTTCCCCTTTTTAAACGCATATCACAACGGACATTATGCAAATAATGTCTGCTCAGCAATTAACAATTCAATTAGACTTGAAAACTTTAAATGGTAGGCAATCGAGTGACCTTTTCGAATAAATTAATGCAACTTTATCATTTTAATGTAGTCAATACAACAAATTGAAATAAACTTTATATTAAAAAATGTATAGAAAGTTTGTTTTTTTAATATAAAATTTTAATGGGAAATTAAAGTTTATGAATCGTTCTATTCAACGATTCCCCATTTAGCATGAAACCTCGTGCATTACGAGGACAATAAGAAAAGTTTTAACCCGGGTAAAACAAGATAAGACATTTATGTCTCATAATCGTTCAAAGGGACCGAACCATTAATTTATGTTTTGTACACACCCTGACAAGGAAAACTCTGAATAATGAGAAAACGTTTTCCATACCCTTTTCTGAATTCAGTTTTAAAACAAAAAGCCATTTGAAGTCAACGTTAATTAGGTTAGACGTAGAAAAGAGGATGGGCGGTGGATGGGGTTAGTAATTTCTTGAAATGGAAGTAAGCTTGTTTTTAATTAACGTCCACCGTATTGATTCCGCTGTAATTTCCAGGGTTCTTTTTTTCCATTGTCTACACAGTTTCCGAATTTCTCCCCCAAAATTAGATTTCAAAATATATCAAAAATAGCCAGATTCTAATAATTACATATAGTTATGTTAAAATTACAATAATTAATTAGCCATGCTTTGTTGATCGAAAACATTCTGCTGAAGAGAGAAATAATAAACAATGACATTTCACCATTTATGACGGTTGAGTTATTTTCCGTTTACGTACTTCTCTCTCAAATTTTACTGTGAACTGCACGGCGTTTTTCCATGCGGGAAGGTAGAGTGCAACTTTTGTTCCCCCTTCAACCTTCCTTACATTTTACCTCCCAGTTTTTTCCACAAAATCCACTTTATAGCCAAATAATTTGAGAGAAATATAAACGAAAAATATTTCACCTGATGAGGCTCATTAAGCCTCTACTGTGTAGTAATAATTAGTTTCATAACCCAAGGGAGAAAAAAAATCTTATTGTTTTTATGTTTTTTCTGTTAAATTAAGGTCACATTAATCAATTATTAATTATAATTAATGATTAGTTACATAAGGAAAAATCTACCTAGAATAATAATGCTCGTGATTTTCACGTTGCTTAAGTTAAGGAACGAAAAATGGATCCTTTTGATTAAGGAGAGTTTCAAGGAACGTTTACAAAAATGGGCCTTCTTCAATTTTTAAGTCGAGGTGGCAGACCTGATCGCATTGGGAAGTAAGAATAAAAAGTTAAATAACATTTTATCAATAATTTTTGGTCAAAAAAAGGCATCTTGAATATTTTGGGTTTCCATTCAAGCAGACAATCCTCTGGGAATTCCATCTAGCCCGAAGATTTGTATTCCTTAGTAGGAGGCGCATATCCCCGAGAGTTTCCGATCCAAATCGACCCTGGGAATGATTTGAATAGAAATATTTCTAAAGCGCTCAAAAACAATAAGGGAGGTAAAAAAAATCTGGTTGGAGTTGCCCCAAGAAAACAACAATGTAAAAAATATAAAAAAAGGTTAGGCACAAAAGGAAAAATTATTCAGACAAAAGTTCAACAAAAAATGATCTTATTCGGTCTTCCAATATAATTTTTTTTAAACTATATAAACACTTTTAATTAAAAATGAAGTCATTTTACAAAAGGTGTTTATTTTCACATCTTTTTTATCCCCTTTTTGTTTTTATATTTCAATTCCGAAAGATGATGAAGATGTTGGTCGAACGAGAAAGAAGTATTCTAATGAAGAAAGCCACGGGGTAAATAACTTTTCATAAAAGCGACCTAATTCCAACCGAGTTGAAATTGTCAAGGACCCCAGGTGGGTGCTCGGGTCAATATTTGAGACTCTCGTTCGTTTTAAAATCCTTGAAAAATTGCCTTCTTTTTTTACCTTTTTTTTCTTCTTTACCCATCAGTCCCCTCTTCCAATCACCGACCGGGGAGTCGACACTTTTCATTCTGTTTTTAATTTCAAATGTTTGCCTCAACCAAAAATGAACCCGAGAGATTTTCGCTACTTTTTTCAGCTCAACTCTTAATGGAAATATATCAAAAAATGCTCCATACTTCAATATAAATTCGGAAATAAAAATCAAACTATAAATCGAATATTAGTTTCTTAATTACTGAAACAAAAGCTAATAACGAGTGTGTCTAATCAACAAAACTTACGTCTGCGCATTTGTGCAAACAAAGGTTTCTTTTTCCTTACCTACGTTTTTTTAGTAATAAAATGTGTTCCGGCGAGTTCGTATACATTTTTTTAATATTTATAACTACATCCTTAGCCATAGATGAAAACGAAAATGTAGGTCAATGCATAGACGGTTTTACTGTTGACGTCGACTATTATATGACTGAGGTATTGTTTTTAAATATTATATTACATGGGATCGAATCTATTGTACTCAGCTGGTAAATGTGATATCCGCAGTCGGTTTCCAACCGGTTTTTCAAAAATTCTGGGGGAAAATTGCTAACGAACAAAACTGTCCATTGAGGGCTTGAAAAAGGGTAAAATGTGCGAGTATGATGCAAATTGGAGGATGGCAGATAGCTAATTGTAATGCATTCTTCCAATTAGCATATCACAGGACGGGTTATCTCTATTTAAAATAACGCGACACTGTCAAGGTCCGGGTTTTTCTACCTCAATTAATAAAATCGAGCTAAAAATTGTTTTTCAAGTCAGAAAAAACGTTAATTGAGATAAAACTGCAAATTAGGTTCTTTGAAAACGGTTTAGCCGTGTTTCGAATTACGTAAAGTAACGAAGGCCGGTCGGAAATTTTATCGCTTCCCTGTGCGATTGCCGTTTCAGCATTCAAACGCTCGTAAAGCATTCAAAGCATAATTCCGCTCATAGACACTCAACGTAGCTAATGCATTTGAAATGAGGGTAGTAGAATAATATTCCAGCTCCGAACAAACTTTTTCCATATTTGCCTAACTACGTGTGCGGAGTTACGTTTTCCAAAGGCCTCCCTTTGAAAGCATTGATGGAAAAAGTCAATGGCTAAAAGGAAAATCACGGTAGTTATCATGATCTTCCCCAAGTATTAATAACTTACAAGTAATTAAATATAAATGGATGCAAAAATTTGTTCATTAACTGGGCATTTGGTACTTCTCTCACTTTTTATATTCCTTCAATTTCGATTTTTCCAAAAAAAGAAGCTTGAAACAAGTCAGGAATAACTAATGTTAGTGATAATGTCGCCTTAGTCTAGGTCATATCGCATATGTAGGCAACGTGTAGCCCGCGGGCATTTTTTTCAGGCGTTCCCCTCGTTCTTTTAGCCAAAATGCTTCTATTCTAGACGAACTTCCGGAAGTTTTCTCGGTTTCCTCGGTGATTAGGCCGAAGGAACCCCCTTTTTTCATAGCATTTCGGACTTCCGAGAGGTTTTCTTCGGTCTTAAGTCTAGGAAAACCTTTTTTACCCGAGTTTTGGGAGTTTATCTTAATTTTTGGATCTAGAAAAAAAATTTTACGGGCTTTTCTGGTGTTTTCCTCAGCTTTTTGACAGATCTTTTGTCCTGATATATGGCGATTTCCTCGTCCTCTTGCCTCAAACCTACTTATCGAATTTCTGGCCATCTTTCTCGGTCATTAGGCTTTAAAAAAGGCCTTTTTAAAAGGATTTTCGGGTGTACTTGTACTTTTTAGATGGAGAATCCCTCTTTTGCTGATTCAAGGTGATTTTCCATTCTTTAGGCCTAAAAACTTCGGGCAAGATAGAACACATAATTATCGCCCTTGACCAAGCAAAGCCCACACTAGTTCTATTAGAATAAAAATCTATTTTTTGAGCTGAAGTGATCATTCACTTTTCTCTCCACTCTAAATAAATAGAAAATGCTTGAAATAAACTAAATTGAATATTTAATTCAATTTTTAGAGTTTAACACAATTCCGCTTGAAATAACTGTCAAGTACAACCATCGCGTTTAAACTTTAAAAAAATAAAAATTCCTCTCGGAAATTTTCGAACAAAGAAAACTCCACTAGTTATACAACCGATCAAAAAGAGCCAACTGAAAGGAGAAGGGGGGGTGGGGGTAAATTAACTTGTTGCAACTTCCCTTTTCATCCTTTTATTAGTACTTTTTCAACGTAGAGAAGGGCTCGATCATACTACAAGTGAGGTCAAACGGCCAAGGTTCCTCAATATCGCAAAAAAGTTTAAAACTCCCTAAATTGGGCAGCCTTTTCTTATTTACTTTAAAAATTGTTAAACCTTTTTATTTCAGCTGGAAGGTATCTGGTTCCCTCAATATCGTCCGAAAAACGAAAACAACCATAGGTACACTTGCCACACTTTATACGAGCAAATGGATAAAGAAGACGGATTTTATAAACTTTTTGTTGAAACATATCTGACGATGTAGGTAAATATTTTTATACAATTTATTTTTTTAAAAATTGGCTAATAAAAAAAGTGAAAGCATTTTTATGATGAAAAGCTTATTCGTTATGCTAGAAAGAAAAAGGGAGTTATTATCCCATCATTTCTAAGGATTAGAACTCCCCCCTTCAAAATGTCCACAATAAATATTTTGCCTCTGGGAAATTTGTGCTCGTAGTTAATAATCCCATGCATCATGTTAAACTCTTATCTGGGTGAAACTCAAAGGTAGAAAGGTCTGAATAAAGGGGCCAGGGAGCCGTGGTAGCCTTCCAAGTTTTACTCCGTCCTCTCCTTACTCAACCCCCTCACCTTATCTCTTCTATAAATTATATGTTTTTCGTTGACTCAATTGCAAAACTTCTTAATATGATTCTTAAAGCTACTTTTCAGACCGGGAGATCTATTGTCTCATTGTTAGCGACTGGACTTGCGGTTTTTTAAATTTTATACTTTTTTTTTAGAGATAACATTGTGGAAAAAGAATCTCACGAGGTTTCTATAGTAACGGGCCTAAAAGAGGAATTTTCTTGGATACAGAGGAAATTAAAGGTAATTTTTAAAAAGTATTTATTTCTCAAAAGAAAGTTATTGATACCCTTGAGGGATGGTTTTCGGGTAAGTGTGCTCCAGACATTCCAGATCCAGTAGGGTGAAAAAAAGACAAAGGAAGTGCTTTTTTCTCAACTCCATGCCGTGGGTGAATGCAATTAGAAACTTAATGAGAACTTAGCTGCACCTGTTGCTTGGTTATTTATGGACAAGTGTCAGGGACGTTAAGTTTACAAGGAACAAAGTTTGTTTGCGGCCTGCGGCTTATTGGTTCGTCATCGCAAAATAACTCGATCGATTTTTAGACAATCTGCTTGAATTGCATAAAAGTTTCATTAACCTCAAGAAACTTCTTGAGCTATAATTAATACCGCTAGAGGCTGTATAGAACCTGATAGTCCACTTGTGATCACAGCATATCACGTTCACCTTAAGCGAAGTCTTAACGAAGAAAAATGACGTCGACGGGCTTATAAGAAATCTTTAAGTTTACAGTCCTCCGACATATTGTCAAAAAAGTAGGCCTTAAGAGGACGTAATATTTTGAGGGGAAAATCTGATTGACTTCGGCTACTTCAGGCAAAAAAGTGCACGGAGTCCGTACAGCTACGTACTACCTCATTCTACTATCAGTTGGGATAAAAGATGATTCCAGCCAGAATGCTTAAGGAGGTTCACCAAATGATGGCGTACTGCCTGATACTATTTTCTCTTTTAACCAAAATTTAATCCATTCCCCGACATTTAAATGAAGGAATCAATGTGAATTGACTTCTGTAAAAGAATTTTGAAACTAAAATGGATTCGATTTTTTTATCTATCTCCGCCTTGGCTCCATGATCAAAAATATTCAAAAGTGTCTCCTTATATTCCAGTCCACTTAGCTTTCGTGGAAGTACCTATCGAGGAAAAGAGAGGATTTCAGAATACGAAGGGTGGGGGAATATAAGGGAGGAAAATCAGTAGAAAAGTTCCCCATCTTCAACTCTCTTTATAATAGAACTCGTCGGAGCAGGTAAACGCGAGGAGAGGTTCGAAGGGAGAAAAGGTCGACAAAGCTCAAAGAACGGAAAGGCTCAGGGAAGTTTCCAGAACGATGCGTCTCAAACGATTCCCTTAGTTTTCGGGGCCAAAAATCAAAAGTCTATTGTTCTACCAATATGGATTATGTTCAAGGACGCGATGAAGCTCACACCCCAATCTCCTTTAAATTGAATTCTTTGTCTACAGATGGAGTCGTCAATATTTACAACTACATACTCAAATTGACGAAAGATTACCGCGTCAGATACGTGTGCACCGATTATAAAGAAGCGAGTAAAAACAAAAACTAATATTTTCTTCTAAGTACCTTAACCTTTTATTTCAGAAACTGAGCATCCCGTTGTTTATATAGAAACACGAAATTTAACAACAAATTTGAATATAATAAAAGAAGCCGTGAATGTAATTCGAAGCTACGGGCTTAAGAACGTCGCCTTAGAAAGGATCCATCAGAAGAATTGCACAAGACCGATTTCTTACAAAGGATACGAAAATGAAGAAAAAATATCTCGTTAAAATTTTATTAAATTTCTGGCTTCTCCAGTTTTATCGACAAAAATAGAGTTTCAAATATCAAAAATAAATTATTTTTTTATAACGGAAACACTTTTGACCATAAAGTATAAATAAAATAAGACATGTTTAAAGTGAAATGACAAATGATGCTCTCTTGAGAACCTTTAAATTTTTGAGTGGCTGTATAAATTTTAGAATCGCCTACAACTTTTGTTATTTTTAGTGCGGGTAGATCACTTTAATACAGACACTTTAAACTTTTTTTTTTACACACGTTTTAGAACACGTGCACTTGATTGGTCGGTAAAATTTTATCTTCGATGGAGTCCTCTATTCTTCCCTTTTTCCTCCCAGGATAAAATATAAAAGAAAATATTATGGGAGAGGACGTAAAAAAGTAAAATCGCTGAAGTAGAATTAGACAATTTAAATTTTAAAGAACGTTTTTGTAATTGTTATTTTAATTAGTTTATAAAATTACGGAGTTATAAGTAGAAGTTTATAAAGATTTTTATTGCTTGTCTGGTTAATAAATTTTTTAATTTTTTTTTGTACTTTCTGAAAACTTTTTTTCCCCCCGTCCCAATACACCTTTAGGAAGGGAAACGTTTCCCAGGAGAGACCACTGATTTATAAACCGAGTTTTCTTCCTCCCCTTTGGCAATTAAAGAGGAAACTTACGATTGTTTTGACCGTAGTCGGCGTGTACAACTCTCGGTTAATGGGCGACCCTCACTCTCTTATCTCCCCTCAACTCGAGACCAACTTTTCGTGGCTTAAAAAACCGACCGTTTCCAAATTGATAGTGTGGTCGGGACGCACCAAAAGAAAATACAGCTTTATCACCCATTAATTGTTTTAAAAAACTTTTTGGTGTCATCTTGGTAAGAAGCGCCCATATTTTAAGACGTAAGAAACAGATCCTACTTGAAAAACCGCCCTACTTTCGTATAAAGTGTGGAAAAGAGGGTGGAGGAGAAACTGCACAAATTGAAATTGGCCTGAGATATCTCGGATCATTAACTTCCACGCAGAGACAAGCAGCGAGGGGGATGGTTCACCAACCGTACATCCTTCCCACTTAAGTCCTCCGCAGAGCCCTTTCCCACCTCCCTACCCTTAAAAAGCAAAGAAACTGCTCAAAATATATCAAAACAGAGTAGAAAGCTTCCTTGAAGCAATATTAGTCCTCAAAGGCCTTTAATAAATAATGCATAGGGGATAAATACCTATTTCTCAATTCTTTTGTGAAAATAAAAACGCAAAGGCAATAGAAAAGTGCTTACCTAAGAAACCCTTCTTTTCATTTCTGCTCTCACATTAATATAAAAAGAGAGAAAAAAAAATTGCTTTTTTTTAATTCACAAAAATCGAGCTCTGATTTAGAGTGGGCGGTATTTGAGTAAAGCCACTCTTAAAAAATTTAGAAGATCGTGTAGGAAGCCCGCCGCTTGAATAATATACGGAAGTGCGTACGTAAAATGCGCCGGCATTTGAAGCTCGTAAGCATCATTCTTCATTTTCATAGCTTGCTCATCAATCTTCCTAAAAGCATTTTGCTTAAATCGAATAGAACTCGAATACATCGAGATTTTTCATTTTCTAAAAAGTCATATCTTACAGTTTTTTTATAATTTATTTTTATAAGCATACATCGCTTAGAAAAATCCATCAGACTTATCATATTATACTGCAGTTTTCAAAACTAATCTTGAGAAAAAATGAATTTTTAAATAGTTTGTTAACTTTTGCTTCCTCTCCGGTCTACTTGGAGCACCTCTAAATGGAATTTTATCATGTACAAAATGAAATATTGATATACGTGTTGGGGAAACTTAAAAGGAAATTCAATTTTTTCTTCAGGCCAAGGGACAAAATGAGTTAAGTTTTGTTAGTTTGTCTATTTCAGTATTCAAGTCGAACCTTGTGGCAGATGGCCGAGAAAAAAGGAACTTATATCCCTTAAAAATCATTTGAAATTATCATCTCATTTTTAAATGAATGGCTTTAAATCGAAAAGGTTAAAAGTGTTATTTAGAAGTATTGAATAATTTATTTGCCAAACATCACCCTCGAGGGATTAACGAACTTAAAAAAGATCTCGTTGAAATAAAAAGGCGAGGGTGCTAAAAAAGGGACTTAGTTAGACTTCAAAAAGGGCTGATGACCACGCCTTTTCGTTTCCCTCAATTAACTTGTTTTAATTTTATCCTAAATATAAACCCTTCTCGACTTAATTAAAACACGTAATAATGTTAACAAATGTCCGAATCAATTAAAATAAAAAGTGTAATCATTCAATGGTAAGGTGTGTTCGAAGAGCAAAAAAGGGGTTGGTCGTGAATCCCTTCCATTAGAACGGACCCTTCGCTTTTTGCCTTGAATTTCTTGCGATAAAAGCAACTCCACTAGATCACAACTTCCTCGGTCACACTACATCTAATTATAACTGTTCTCAAGAGCCCTTTTCGCAGATTTAAACTTTTAAATTGCTCACCTAAACGTTTCTTGATTTTCTGTTATAAAAAAATTCCTTTAAAAAACTCACAGTTGAAAAAACGAGAAAAAAATATGACCATAAAAAACTAAAGTTTATTAAAGAAGGCCGTTTTCTTTTTGAAATTGTAATTTTCTTTATACCGCTGAGTGAGTTTTAGTTTCATGGTAACACAAGGAGATGATTGCTTGTAACATGAAGGATAAACAAAGTGCCGAGAAGGAGGCTTAAAAACTCGTAAATTACCATTTATATGAAACCCAAAGTTACTCATGTCGTTTTATATGCTTATTTGCATCACCTTTTTCTTTCCGAGTGGGCTTAATATTTTTTTGAAAAGTGTGACTGAAAAATTATTGACCTTTGTCCGTAGGATCTCCGACGCTTCATAATTCAACGTGGAGAAGCAGCTTCAGGGATTCGTAACTACTTTATTTATTTAAGTTCTCCGTTTAGGCATCCGACCCACTTTCAGGTTATATATCGCTTCTCCTTTATCTCTTTCTCAATCCCACACGACGTTTTCCTTAAATGGCTGTTTCCCTGCATGGGATTTCAAAATAAAATTATGGAAGCACTTTTTTGACCATTTCTTATTTTAAAAGGGCTGTTCTGACTCTGACGAGGGAAGTTTCTCAGAAGACCAAAAAGTTTGATAATGCCACCGGACGTTTGCAGCCTATGGCGTCTGGAAGGCCCATTTACAACAATATTGAGATTATCACAGTAAGTTTTTGCATCAATAAATAGGTAAGATTTCATGAAATATTAACCAGTTTCGACCTGATAGGTCTCATCAGGAGAACTACTTTCCGTTTATTGCTCACTCTTTTTCTGTGCACGGCGTTGTCCAAGATTGCGGGAAGGTAGAGAGGAACGACCCGTACCCCATCTTGCGACCGCTTCTCTCAGTTCAAACCGAAAATAGTCAACTGATGTTATTAGGTCGAATCCGTAGTGAATATAATAATAGATTAAAAGACAATTTGAAGTTTAAATTATAAATTAGTTGGAAAAGTAGTTTAACTTATTTATTTTTAGAGACAAAAAAAAAGGACTGCTTTCTTTAAAAAAAAATTAATTATTTCGGATTGACGAAAAATGAGGCAGGGACTTCGCGTTTTTTCAAAAACGGCATGGTTTTCCGTCACGGCAGTGTCATTAGCTAATAAAACACAGCATTTCGTTTCATGAATATTTGCATTATTAACGTGTCGCGTGGTTTCGAAATTTAAAATTACAATCTGAATTTCAACGGAGTAAACAGTGAAACACTTTATAAAAATGGATATGGATAGTGAGAGGGAAAAGTGTAACCGATGTCGTCCTTTATTTGCCGCCATCCCCTCGGGCCTTATAGAGCTTGAAATCACAGTAAAATATGCACGACCCGACCTGCTACTCATAAATTTATTTTGTCTCAAAAAGCCGGCGTTCACAGTTTTCCTTTCCAAACGCTATCTATAATTCAAGACACGAAATATTGATACCATTAGAACTTTTTGCTCAAAAAATCAAGGAAGATTCTATAAATGACTACTCTCGTCTGGACTTCATAACTCGATAGGTAAGGGATATCGATAGTCTTATATACAAAGATTAGTTATTATACGTGTATAATTAGAATATTCAGAGTTTTTTAATAAGGTAAAATGTGGTCGTAAACGTGATGGAAGTTTTATGTGAATTATTCATGGGTTAGGGTGCAGTTTAAGGTTGTTATAGAGTTGAAATTGGTCGAATAAATGAGGAGCGTATTATCAAAACCGATAGCGGAGTCTATTGCCGAATAGGTTCCGTCGATTGTAAAGTTTAATCACTTCCGCGTATAAATATTTTGATCGTTTTAATTAAAACGTGGGACGAGAAAGCAGATGAGGGGCAGAGGCTAACTGCCAATTTAAGCGGTAAAAGCGGTACATCTGCGGTCAACCTCCAACTTTATTAAGACTACCCATCCTAGAAATTCTTGTTTAATTAAACCAAACTCCACCCTTATTTCAAATTAGTTAAAACTATAGGAATTTAATTTCCTCAGCAACCCGCGTTTGTATTTCATTTAAGATGAAATATAAGGGAGCTTAGAATTTTTGGTGTACTTACTTTTGCAAGTTCCTTCGACTCCTTCGGACATGACGTCGGAGACGACGCATTCGAGACCCGAGCCGCAAGATCCGTAGAAGCCGTAAGGGCCACCGCACGGTTCGTTTTCAGTTCGAGCACAGACGCGACAGCAACCGCACGGGTCCCAAACCGTTCCGACCCCAGGTGGGCAATCATCTTCCGCCAAAGGCTCACACTCACTCGGGGAGCAAACGCATGAAAAACCGAGCGCCAAATGAGCGCTCGCAAGGACGAGTGTTGTATATCCCCACATTTTTCTCTCCGGCTCTTCACATCTTAGCTCCTCGTACCCCCCTTCATCTGCAAAAAAAAAAAAATCCATTAAATTCCATACTTCCCTCACTTATTTCCATATATTATTACTGAGAACAATCAAGGGAATAAAAGCAACCGGCAAATCCATTGATCAGGTTATCCAAATCTGATTAAAGCATCGAATTTATGTATGTTTTTATCCCTTAAAAGCCAAATATAATATTCAATATTATATTCATTTCCATTTGGTTATTTGAGAGATTAAAAACCTGGATGGAACAAATTCAATTATGCTAATTATGTTAGCACTGTCACCAAGCGTTAAAATCCAATTTAGGACAATCTAAATGCTACACTATTCATCAACTTTGTAAAAACTTTTATTTCAAATTCAGATAAACCCAATGATTCGATAGGTCGGACGGAAGAATAAGCGGTAAAATAAGGTCCTTACGCTCAACAATTTGGTCACAAAAACCAAGAAAAAGCCCTTCTCAGCTGAAAGAGCGCAAAAACTTCCTCAAAAATTAAGTGTGGCCTCTAAAAAATGGGGAAATCTGTTTATCCCTCAACAGTACGATTTAATTATAAGGGCTCGGGACTAAAATATGATTATCACTTCATGAGGTGTATACACATTATTGCGTTACAGCTCCTTTTCAGATGCAATCAATTCATCTTCGAGAGGCCTTTAATGATATTTTACACGGATATTACCCTTCAGATTATTCAGTTTTTGAAATTTAATACAAAATTGATTTCTACACGGTTCCTCCGGGAAAAAACACCTCTTTCATGTGTGTTTTCATATCGCGTCGGTGATGACAAATTGATATTTTCCATGTGAATTATTGCTCGAAAATCCTACTGAATGGCCGACGTTGAAAGATTCCACAATACATTTTTATAAGAAGGTGCCCTGAGACCATGCGATAGGATGTGAAAAGCTTGATAATAATCCTGATATATTGTGTTCCTACCGAATTTCTATAACGGAGCCACCTACATTTCAAATAATTACTTCTTTTATAGAGATACCAACATTCCTTGGAGTTTCAGCGGTTTTGAAATATTTATCAAAATTAAGATTCTCTCTCTTAAGAATTTATGCTTAAGTTTTTCCTCATTTTCTATGAAAGTATCTCTAGAATATTGACACGGATTTCAGGTATCCTCGCAAACGGAATTGTTTAGAACCTTTACCCCACTTTGGAAACTTGTTTGAGAGGACGAGAAAGGTAGGAAGTCTAAGTTTTCTTATCTTCCGCTCACCCGAGTTTTATCTCTAAACTCTTTAGGTACTCGGATAGAATGTGTGTTAGTTCGAGAAAGAGCGAGGAGCGGGGAAGGGGAAAAAACGCTTGGAGAAGTAGGATAAAATATGGCAAGCCTTTCGCGTCATCACCTTCTCTAAAAGGAAAAAAAATGTTTAAATTTTAGGATTAAAGACAAAACTTTAAAGTTTTTAAAGTTAAACAATCATAACTTAATTACCCAATAGCGTGAAAATCCACCAAAGAAGTTTTTCGCCAAAACAACTCTATTATCGCTTTTTTTCCCCAACAATATTTATAATTATAAAACTTTAAATGATCCGTGATGCAATTTAATTGTACGTTTCAAAATAATTTTAATTTTTTTAATGTTTATTGCGTCTGTATTCCGCTGTATATTATTTGATCGATAAATTTTAATTTTATTTGGGTTTTGTCAAGCGAGTCAAGTTGAATTTCCAAGCTGGGAATTCCGTATTAATTTGTCAATTACCGCATTGTTTTCTTTTATAATTTAGTTAGGAATGTTTAGCCCTTTATTCTAGGTATCACTGATTTTATTAAAAATTGTTCTCTATTCTGTTTGGTGTAATTATTTTTTAATTTATTTTCGGAAATGTTTTAATCATAAAAAAAGAAAGAAAGGAACGAGTAAACGGTATTATCCAATACGCTAAGCAATTTCTAGAAGTACGCAATAAATAGCGAAACTCTCTTTTGATGTGAGTAATAAAATTTTATAGCTAAATAAAATAAAAACATCTTTTTTTCCCATTCAAACTTCAACAAAGAAATAATATTCAATTTTTATGCTCGGTCGTTTTATCAATAGGATGATTGTTATACCCTAAATAGCCGTCTGAATAAATGATAATGGACGAAAGTCTTCGCCGGAGTCTTTCAAATACTTTGTTTCGCCCACCCCTCTCAAAAAAGATGAAATACTGAGATTTCCATGCCACTACTCGGATATCACAAAAGATAAATTCCTTTCCGTCCTCCCCTCGACAGATATCAACAAGTTTGATCAAAATTTATTCTCGACCCATCAAGTCGGAATGAGATGTTTAAAAAGACTTAACGATGAGCCTGTTTCAATTTAAAATGAAATTTTAAAACAAATTAATTAAAAAGTTAAATTAAATCTTGTTAGCACCTTGTTTGTCATTTAATCTCAAACTCTTCTTCCTTCTGTTTCTCTGTGGGAGTGAGAAGAGATTGTTGAGGCTCGCACTTCGTTAATTCAGAAGTTAAATTACGACATGTGAAACATTCCGTCAAGGGTTTTTATTCAATCACATTTTCTAGCCTCTTGAAAAATTTCTAAATTCCCCAACTCAGCGTTATCGATGTCATCGTCCTTCGTGCCTTTTTCTATTTTTATCGATGATTCTTCAGATTTTTCAAGTAGATTTTCTAACAAGTTCGTTTCCCAGAAAATGCAAAATTACAGTCGTTTTAAAAAAATTTTTAATTTTAAAATAAGGTATAAAAAAAGGTTTATTAAAAAAAATTCAAATATCGGGATAAAACTCCGATATTTTAATATGAAGCTGAGGGTCGTTATTTAAAAAAAGAGGATAAACCCCACCCTATGGAATACATATTTCGAAATTTATTCTCTCGGAATAAGGCATATTTAGCGTACCCTCCGTATCATAGTGAAAACAAGGGTCGCATGTAAAAGGGGATGAAGCGCAATTGTAAATCGTGTAAGGGTTGTTGTATGTCCCGGGTTTGTACACGCTAGGCCATATCTAGTAACATGTGTTTTCTTTTGTCTGTTTACTCGGTAAGCTCATTTTAATTAAATTAATGTTTGTTTTGGTATTATTTTTGTATCAAACGAGAAACTTCACCCGAAAATTCATTAAAGACCGCATTTTATCAACGTAATTTAATTTTCCCAATTTATTTTACAAAAGTAGCACCATTTATCCGCAAGGAAAAATCGAGATTCGTTCATATTTCGTTTTAAACTTCATCAAAACTAAGTTAAAAAAATTATTATATTAAAATAAATTAATTAATAAAATGGGCACTTCACCCTTCGTGTATAAAAGGAAGGTGCTATTTTGATAAAAGCTATAGACCTTTTTAGGATATAAAAAACACAGTGCAGATTCCTGGGATTATCTCAAAAAAAGAATTAAGGAAAAACAGTTTAATTTTTTCATAAAAGAAATTAAGGTTGTGGGAATGGAGGTAACTGGACCCCCTTATTTCAACCCCCATCTTGAGCTTTATAAACTTATAATAACTTCAAAACTTCCGTAATCATCGTTATCTTCCCTACATTGAGCGTTTAATGTAATTTATCTGTTGACTACTTGGAGAATTAAAAAAACTTCAGAGTAAAAAAAAGTGGGGAAAAAACAAGTGGGGGGAAGGCGTAATTAATTAGCGGTTTGTCGGGGGGAAGACTGAGAAGAAGCGTATGTGCTTCCGTTGGAACAAAGCCAGTTGTTTAATCTCCATAGAAAACCATAATGAATTGGTAATACGGATTTTACTTCAATTTTCACTTTGTCAAATACGATTCTCATAATAATTTTAACGATGAAGACTTCTGAAAAGGTTGAAATAATAATAGGGCTTTATAATAGTAGCCTTAAGTAACAAAGTTGGAATTTCAAGGAGTCACAATTTCGTACTCAAAGTAGTACAATGGGGAGGGCAATTTCATGGTAAAGTGCTGTAACTTGTTAAAGGGTCGGAAAGTTAGATGGAAGTCTTTTTCTAACAAGAGAAGAAAAGGAAATGAATAAATCGTTTAAAAAATAAGAATGGAAATTGACAGGACGCAAATATTTAATGTCACGCCCTCGACGACACCGGAGAAACCTGGTAAAACGATACTGAGATCGAAAGTAAACCGAAACTTTTTTGTTCATAGAAAAAAAATTGTTTTCGCGACTGAAGGAAATCAATCATAGCACAGCAAAAAACTAGTCTTTTTCCTCAACTAATAATTTTTGTAAGTATTAAATGATAATAATAAAGGGTCAAAATTAAGGACTCCTAGCGATAGGTAGCTATGGGTACTAAAAAGCTGATATGATTGATTTTTTAAAAATTAAGAATAGTTAGGATCTTCTTTTCTAGTAGGAAACTTATTTTTAAATTGTTTAATTAGGTTTAAACAATGATTAATTAAACAAACCTATGCTTCTTGATGGGCGTGACCTGATACTCCGAATAGTAAACCGGCTTATACACACGAAAAAAAAATTTGATAAAGCGATAAAATTTTTAGTCGGTTTAAAAAATAATTTTTATTATTTTATTTTCGAAAAAGTAGGTAATTTTCGTACGACACTAGTTTTTCTCGCGGCTAGTTGAGAAGGAGGGTGCTCACTCCGCTCAGTCCACAAGGTGACTGAGCTGCCGCCCCTTTAGCCGCCCTACAGATTCACCCCTCACCGGCCCCCACCGCACCCTTCACCGATTTAACGGGGATGCGTCCCAGACCCCCGCAACACAACGAAAACCCAACTCCCTACCACCCGACCCATCCCGACCGTAACCCTTCACCATCCATTTCCGATCCTCCCCACTCAGACCAGAAACCCTGTCCGCGACTACTCACACAACACGCTAAACCGATATACCTGAAAATACCCTCATCTCCAGTCTGATCTACAGATCTTCCCTTATATTTTTGTGAAAAGAGTTGACCCACAGGCGATATTAAGATTACCCTTTTCCTTTCAAGCATAAGTGCCTTTCCTCCAGCATTATAGATTGCATCAATCTTGAATCAAAATATCGTAAAAAGAACAGCAACCTTTGCCTTATTTCCGAAGAAATTTTCTGGCCAATGACCCTCCTAGTAGATAAAAATGTACATATTTTGAGAAAGAAATCCATGAAATTTCTTAATGGACTTCTGTTACAAGCGTTGATGTTCTCCCTTCTTTTTAAAGCGATAAAAAAAAGTAGTTTAGCCACCTACAATTAAGTTTTACTGGCCTTTCCCCTTCGGAAAAGTGTTTAAAGGGTTGAAGAAAAAAGGTGAGTTTCAAATCTGAAAAACAGAAGGTAGAAAATGAGTTGGAGATTCAGACAGGTCTGAACATTTAGGAAAAATCTCATTTCATTCGAAGTAGGATTACTTGGGCAATCTTCAAATTGAATTCCCCAACTTTGGTGTTCGAATTACCCTAACAAAGGATTGCAACTATCGATATTTACGTAGTATTAGTTTAATGCTCTTTCAAAAGAATCAGTTTTTGATGTAGTTGAAGTTGTGAAGTTGAAGAGGATCAAAGTTTGAGATTTCAGTAGCTTCATCGCACGCGTGTCTTAGAGGGTCCCCGCTCTTTGTTTTAATAATTTACACGTTCTCGTGGGTTGTACAAAACAATGGATAAGTAGCTTATCTCTTCTCTTTCTCACCCGCGCCCTTCACTCAAGGGAAACGTAATTCCATTAGTCAAAACCCATTTACTCCACAGTTATCAGACTTTCCTAATGTCGTGAGCGGATAAAGGGAGGTTTCAAAGAAGAAATTGCTCGGAAATAAAAAAGCTGAATCGTCTAATGTCACTCAATAATGATGACAAAAATGTTTAAAGAAAAAAAATTTTATAGTGTAATTAGGATAGTGTTGATAATTGCTATACCTCGGATGCAAATGAGGTTACAAGTTCAATATTATTGTTTGCCCGACTTCAGAGATAATGTGTTAACAGCGGATGCTTTAAGATGAAGTTGGAGCGCTTAGCAACAACTAGAATCACAACTTGACTTGTTCACGCTAACGAGGGAACGGATAGCTCAATAGTAAGTTGTCAAACGCAAAACTTAAATCCACCGTCCCTTCCAAGCATGTAATTTAATCCGTTTAATTAAACTGTGATTTTTAAAAATAAGGAACAAAAATGAGTTCTTAAAACATATGTTTGAACACAAATTTATTAATATAAGAAACATTTGTCTTGATAAAACTTAAACTCAAAATTGTCCATGTGATTCTCAAAAACGTGTGTAACCAACCACGCACTGATAACGAAGCTTCCTTGGCGGAACCCTTGGGTGCGCTGCTCCGATATAGGCGCCCGGTACAAACGCCCTTCTGTCCAACATTCCCAACTGTCCCAACTGTCCAAGTTCCAACATTCCGCCCACCTTGAAAGGCACCTTTCAATCCCTTTCGATTGGCAAGGGGCACAATTTAATGACGGCTCGCTTGAACAGTCCCTTGTTCGTTTTCACGCTCACTACCCTGCATACGCTATCTGCTCCAGGATGAAGTTCGACAACGCGACCAACGGTCCAGTGAAGTGGGGGCTGAAAATCCTCCTTGATTAGGACCATAGTTCCCACCTTAATGTTTTCTGGTCTTCTTGTCCATTTAGCACGCTGTTGAAGGCTTGTAAGATAATCGACGCTCCACCGTTTCCAGAATAACTGCATTTGTTGCTGTACAAGTTGCCAACGATCAAGGCGCGATAGGTTTTCTGTAATCAAGTCCGGCTCCAAACTTGCAATTAACACATCACCAATCAGAAAATGGGAAGGAGTTAAAGGGGCTAGGTCAGAAGGATCATTGGAGATGGGAGTAATAGGCCTTGAGTTTACACATGCTTCAATTTGAACAAGTAACGTATTAAGTTCTTCAAAGGTAAAAATTGCCGCTCCAACACTTCGAAATAAATATTTTTTTACTGTTTTGATTCCTGCCTCCCACAAACCTCCAAAGTGGGGCGCGAGGTGGGATAAAATGAAATTCAATATTTTCGTCTGCCAATGATGATATTATCTTTGTTTGTATATGATCTGTCAAGAATAATTGACGCAATTCCTTAAGTTCGCGATTAGCTCCCACAAAATTAGTTGCGTTGTCACAGTATATGTTGGCACATTTACCTCGTCTCGCCATAAATCGTTTTACAGCAGCAAGAAACGCTTGTGTACTTAAATCCGAGACAAGTTCAATGTGAATGGCCTTAGTAGCCATGCAGACGAATAAACAAATGTACGTTTTAATCGGAGAGGATCTTTTGATTCCAGTTTTCTTGATGTTAATAGGTCCGCAGAAGTCTACTCCAGAATTTATGAACGGCCGATAAGGTGGCCGAACTCTATCAGATGGCAGATGTCCCATTTGTGGCTCAGTACTTCTTGGGTTGACCCGAAAACAAGCTACGCAATCGCGTACCACTCGTCGACACAAAATCTTGCCTTTGATCGGCCAATACTTTAATCTCATTGTAGCGAGCAAGGCTTGTGGTCCTGCATGACAAGACTGGATATGAAGTTCTCGAGCTATCAATAAAGAAAGAGGATCTTCGTAAGGTAGAAGTAGGGTGTTTGTGCTTCAACTTGGAATGAGCTAATCTTCCGCCCACCCTGATAATTTGTTTCTCGTCTAGGAAGGGGCATAATGAAAATAGGTTACTGCTGTGATTCAGTTGTTGATTTCTGCTCAACGCAATCCACTCGTCATGAAATACTGCTTCTGAACTGTTTTGATGATTCTGGAAAGGCCTTCTTCTGTTTCCTTGAACTCTTCCGAATTTTCGAGCTGTAGAGGAAGATCTCAGATTGTGAATGAATCTTAAACAAAGAGCAGTGACTCTTTTCAGTTTAGAAAAGTCAGAAAATTTTGCAGTTAAGGTCCATGGGTTGTTAGTCTGAATTAAAACTGCGCTGTTGTGTTTTCTTTCTTCCTGACAATCATTAATACCAGTTTCTTCTTCTGTCCAAGAAACGTCTTCGTTTAATAACCAACTCGGTCCATGAAACCACGCTGGTTTTGACAATATCTCCTTAGGAAAACATCCTCGAGAAATCAAATCAGCTGGGTTGTCCTTGCCTCTAATATGGTGCCATTGAGAACTACTAGTTACGTCTTGAATTTTTGCCACACGGTTGGCCACAAAAGTTTTCCAAAAGCTTGACTCCTTTCGAATCCAACATAAAGTAACTGTAGAATCTGTCCAAAAATTGGTTCTCGTTATTTTGTACTGATTAAAACTTCCTATGACCTTTTGGTATAGTTCAACAAGCAACAGAGCTCCAGATAATTCAAGTCGAGGAAGTGAAATTTGCTTTATTGGAGCAACTCGACTCTTCGAACAGAGTAAATGACATTGAAAGTGATTGCTATCATCAACGCTTCTCAGATAAAGGCAAGCTCCGTAGGCTGAAACGCTTGCATCACAGAAACCATGAATTTCGAACTCTTTCACGTTCACGATAACAAGTCGAGGTATCTGTAGTTCATCCAAAGCTAGCAATTCGCTCCTGAAACGTTTCCAAAATGAATGAATGTGGCTGGGAAGGGATTCATCCCAATTGAGCTTTGTTTGCCAGATTTCTTGCATAAGTATTTTGGCCTTGACTATTACGGGACCTACCAGTCCGAGTGGATCAAACAGCTGTGCAATTTCTGACAAAATAGTCCTTTTAGTAATAGACTTAGCAGCATCTAACTCCTTTACCTTGAATTTGAAATAATCTTCGTTTGGTTTCCAGAGAAGCCCTAGAGTCGTGATTGATTCACCATCGTTGACCTTAATTACCATATGTGGATCGTCGTCTAAGTTAGATAGGTTGTTTAAAAGCTCTGACGTATTGGAACACCACTTACGCAGATGTAAACCAGCTGAACCTAACATATCAATTAATTCTTGTTGCAATTTTTTTGCTATTTCCAAAGAATTCGATCCTGTCATTAAATCATCCATGTAAAAATCGGATTTGGTTACCTTGGAGGCGAGAGGATACTGTGCCTGAGATAAATCGGCCAGTTCATTTAAGCAACGAACTGCTAAAAAAGGAGAACATGCTAAACCGTACGTAACAGTTGTCAGACGAAACGTCTGGAACTCCTCCGACGGATCGTCCCTCCATAAAATCCTTTGCAAATCCCTTTGTTCGGGGTTTAATAGTATCTGCCGATACATTTGTTTGATGTCAGCCGTAAGGACGTAACGATGAAGCCGAAAGGATAACAATGGAAAACAAATCACGCTGAACGGTAGGTCCGACCATCAAAACTTGATTTAAGGAATTTCCTGAAGTAGGTGACGACGAACCATCAAACACCACTCTTAATTTGGTGGTCGTTGAATCCTGTTTTAATGGGTGATGAGGCAGGTAAAATTTTGATACGCAGTCCTCCTGAGCCTCTTGCTTGACGGGTTCCATGTGTCCCTCTTCAAGGTATTCGTTAAGAAATGAAATATATTGCGTTTTTAGGTTAGGATCTTTGGCAAATCTTCTCTCCAAAGATTTAAATCTTCTTTCTGCCGTCTGTTTAGAATCTGTTAAGCACAAGGAAGGATCTCCCCGGAAAGGTAAAGAAACTACAAAGCGTCCTAATGGGGTTCTGTAAGTGTTGTCGTTAAAATGCTGTTCACAGTTTGTTTCCTCTGTAGTAAGGCGAGCAGACTCGTTCTGATTGACAGTTTCTATGATCCAAAATTTTTCCATAATGGTTTCTAAATTTTTGTTAATATTCAAATGACAGACTGTACGACTTAATCTGTCGGTGGTTGGTTGAGGGATGGTACCGGAAACAATCCAACCCAAAATTGTCTTTTGAAAAATTGGCAATTCGGAAGAAATCCTGAATTGTCCGACGCAGAGCAACTCAAAGAAAAGTTTGAGCTCCTATCAAAAATCTATGCCACGTGGCACATTAAAACCCTCGTCAGCTAATCCAATATTTTTGGAATCTGCCATTTTTCGATGGCGAATCCAGTCGTTGGCAGTTTGCCAGTAATTTTCTCCAGTATCAAAAACTCTAAATTCATTATAAATGTATTATGACGAGAGCGGAGAGTAGCCTGAGTAGTTTTGCCGATCGTTACAACCCTTTCGCCGACGCCGCTTATGGGTCGCGTCGTTCTAGATTGTTTTAACCCTAAAGCGCGGGCTAAGGAAGTCGTCATCAAATTAGACTGGGAGCCAGAATCTAACAGCGCCCTACATGTAAAATAGTTTCCCGTGATGTCCATAACCTCCACCAGAGCTGTAGCAAGAATAACCTCTGATGCACCGTTGAAATTCGACAATGAAGTGGAGATAGCAGAAGAGTCCTGGCGATCTTCCGTAGTCTGCTCAAGATGTAACAATGTGTTGTGTTTCTGAGAACACTTCTGACACGAAGAAGTCCACTTGCATTGCAGTGTAACGTGTCCAGAACGAAGACAATTATAGCACCATTTTAAGCGCTGAATGTGCTCCAGTCGAAGACGAGGAGAAAATGAGAGAAATTGCGGACATTGATGAATGTAATGGTTCTGGCTGCACACAGGACACACGAAAGTTGATTGTTTCCTCGTTTCAAATAAAGTACGTAATGCCTTTTCGGGTTATTAGAGCTCCCTGCATTGCACGACTCTAATATTCTGCATCGAGTTCCATAAATTCTGTCATCTGGGCAAAGGTGGGGAGCTCCGCAGACTTATTCTCCGATTCCCATGCTCTTTTCGTGATAGGATCAAATTTTGACGCGATTAAACAGATTAAAATCGCATCCCAATTTTTTGTTGGTTGATCTAGAGATTGCAAAGCTCTTAAATGTTTGTTTACTGACACAAATAAGCTTCTTAAAGCCGAAACGGATTCCTTTTCAATTTTTGGCTCGTCAAATAGAGCTTGAATATGACGGTTAACGAGTAATTTTTTGTTTTCAAATCTAGCTCTTAATAACTCCCAGGCAACCTTATAATTGGCACCGGATAATTCAAGCGAGTCAATCAAACGTAAGGCTTCACCTTTTAAACGAGACAAGATAATGTAATTTGTCAATATCGTCCAATGAAGCATTTTTATCGATAACGGAGACGAAAGTATCTCTAAAATGTAACCATTGTTCGTATTGGCCTTCAAAATATGGCAGTTCAAGCAAGGGAAGTTTTACCTTCTTTTGGGTAATTTTTTGAACGGGCGAAGAATGATCTCTGGAAGTTTCGCCTGAAAAATAAGTCTGCTCCAAAGTCAAATAAAGCTCCTTTAAATTGTAATAGCGCGCTTCAAATTGTTCACGCACGTCTTCGTCTTCAGGATCTTCGTCCTTGTTTAATTGTATGATATTAAACTCCTCCATTAAGGCATCCAAAGTTTTAATTCTTTCTGTTATTTTGAATCTTGATTTGTCCGGTATTTCATCAAAGGATGAAGCGTAATTTTCCAGTCTTGCAAGTTTACCGTCAATAACGGTTAACTTCTTTGAAAACATGTCTCTTTTCTTAGGCATTATTAACTATAAAGTTAAGGATCAAGGAATAAGGAATAAATAGAAATGTCTGATTGGCAAAGTGCAACTGAAAGTAAAGAGAAATACGAAAAAAGGGACTCACATAACATCTGACGAACGGATGCGGCGTTTGAGTTTTTTTTAGTCGAAAGATCACGTCGGGGTCAAAAATGTTGTTTATTAAGTTCTGGCTAAAAACAATCGCGGAGAAACAAAAATTTATTAGCCCAGAGCAAATGCAATATAAGCCGTATTAGTACCGGCTACTTACGATTTAATTATGCTGTCACGATAAAGTATCAAAAGTGTT
>JACGAQ010003542.1:0-27611 GCA_014119065.1 Orius insidiosus
CTAATCCTCACAATAAAACAATTTTTTTCTATTTAATCCTAACCTTCTATTTAATCTTAGCCTTAACGGTCCGTCAAACCATTTAATATGGCGTTTAGCTTAATTTTGTTGTTTTTAATTTTTTTTTCTTTTTTATTGTTCTGCAATCTAGGAAAACGATCGGAATCAAACGAAGCTAAAAACCTTAATTTTATCAAGTTTTTGAATTTGCTCCCAATTTACGAAAAATCGACTAGGGATAGAAAAAAACTTTCATAGCTTTCAACTTCATTAAACACTCATTAAGTTTAATACAAACTCGTTTTATCGAATTTTTTTATTTTCATGAAAAAAAAATGATTTTTTTTTCTGATTTTCAACATTTTTAGGATTGAAAGTGTTGTACAAAAAGAAATAATTTTTAAAAAACCGACAGCTTTCTCGCAAAATAGGACGAAACTTCAAAGAAAATACGCCGCCGTTGCTCGTAACTCCTGAACTATTGTCCTGCAAAAGAAGCATTTAACATTTTATGGAAATTTTATAATTTTTATATTAATAATTTTTATCAAAATCAAGATTTTCCGAAATAATATGGAAAAAAGAAAAAAAATTGTCAACGCCCATCCGAAAAAAAACCTAAAAAAGTTTCATAAACTTAAAAAAAAATTTCCCCCTGAAATTTTTCTGTCAACGAACATTTTTTTATCTTTTTAAAGGTGAAAAACCGACTTATCTGATTTTACATTCATGTCCTAAAAGTATTCTGTTTGAATAGAAACATGTTGGTAAATAGATGGTTTCAATTAGGAAGCTTTCAACGGCTGCATTATGGAGTCACTTGAACTTTGACTGGAAGGCGACGTTTCAATCATATGTAAATCGACGAAAATCAATTTGTATAGAAACTAGTAAAAACTTTTTCAAAAAATCGTAAATCAAGAAAAGAAAAATATTTGAAAATAACTTCCTCAAGTGTGATTTAATGGACAGGTGTATTTATGGCACTTATCTTAAATAATCGCTTTTAAAACAATGGGACGATTAAAGTCAGAACTTTAAAGGGAAAAACTCAGGAAACACGTAATTTATGTACATCTCCCTTATCTGAGAGGGTGTTTTATGGCTAAGCATGCGTTCCTCTAAGGGAAATTACTCATCTTTTTTTTATTTATGAAATAAATATTTAAATGAAAATTTAGCATAAATGTTCAATCAGAAAATTGACGGGATTCGCAACCACGCTCATCAATCAAAACGAAATCAAAGCGCGATAATAAGTCCTTTATGTTAAATGCGTAATTTTCTTGATAAAGATGGTGTTTTACAATAGATTTCGCTGTGTATGGAAAAGTTTTACACGTGGTGGAAGGAGACAAAAGTTTAGTGAAAGTTTCTTGACAATTTTAGAAGCTTTTTGTCCTGCAACTTATAAAAGAATCTAAAATAAAAAGTTTTTTAAAGAAAGCTTTATTTGAAAGATGTAATTCAGGAAATTTTAGTAAACGTTATGAGGTAAAAAGCAACCTCATCAACTTTAAGCTCTAAAGAATCCGCTTGATGAAAAAAAGGTTGTTTTATTGACTGAAGAGATAGACTTATCGAGGGGAAAAAAAGCAATAAAGCAACAGAAGTAAAAAAAAATTATACTCCAACAATTTAAAGTTTTGGGAAAAACAAAATTTTCATTGGGAAACCGTTCTTGAAATCAATATAAAAGTAAGTTTATTGGTCATGTTTAAAAAATGAGGTTTTTCCATTGGGGCTTGAAAATTGAGGGACCTTTTGGCTATTCGATGGTTTACCTTTTTTTATTATGGCTTTTCCAGAAGGATATCAACTTATTCCCACTTCACTGTAAAACTGTATCCCTCGACAATAACTCTTTTACGGCTTCCATTTTTTTTTTAAAAAAAGTAAGGTTATCGCTATTTTATAAAAGAATATGAAAAATTGTTGAATCAATACGTATTTAAACAGGAAGAAGGTTTTTTTTTAACATAGAAGCTTTTACCAAAAGCTTTTACTAAAGACGTCTTCCCTTTTAACGGTTGTTAATTTGTATATTATTTTCTTTGAGTCTTTCACCGCAACAAGTAAAGATGTTTAAGGCGGGTGTGCTCGAACTTTAGGGATACCCTCTGAGGGTATATATATGCAAAGGGGGGGGGGACCCTCTTCGCCGCCTTCGTCTTTTCTGAATTAAACATCTTCTCCAACATCCCCAGACGGCCTGGACACAAGGAGTTGAAAAGCGTCAGGGAATAATTTTAAGCCGTCTTATATTTAATGCGTCTTTTATACGACTGTTAATTCCATGACGAAATCGTTTGATGGTCTTAAAGTTTTTAATAAGAAGATATCTTTAATTTAAAATAATGGCCCTACGGTAGCAGGACTAAAAAGTTTCATGCTCCCAGTAAAATGAAAATCCCTACTTAAAATGAGAAAATCATCTGTTTTTAAAGGCCTTTTCGGCCAAGAATGTAACTTTCTGCTTTGGTTTTGCTCACATCTTTTGATTAAGGAAACCTCTTTTAACCAAGGTTTGTACTACTTTTAATTAGTTAAGTAGACTTTCTGGTCTTTCGCAATAAAAACCCCTTCATTTTTAATGGTTTACCTCAAAATTAGGGCCAAAATACCTTTTCCGTAAGTTTTAAAATTTTTTCCTGTATATTATTTGCCGATAAACATCAATTTTAAGCTTCAAATCGTCAAAATTCGACAACCGAATGTCAATTATCACCGCCCTCAAGTACCCCCGCCCCCGTGAGAATTTCGTGTGTACGCCATTGTCGATAATTCGGATATTTCAAATAGTGGTTCTATTATGGTATTCAATCATGGCTCATCCAATCGGATTACTGAACTACAATTAGGTCGTTAAATTCCAGGAAAAAATCTTAGAAAGGCGTAGTACCCAGTAAAACGTCAAAATCCTCCAAACCCTAAAAATTCCTAATCTGCGGCAAAATAAAATCGTAGAATCCGATACTCTTGCTACCCTTTTTATCCCCAAAGTCTCATCCGCAACAAAGAATTTTTGTCTTCGTTAAAATTCTATTTTGTTTGAATATTTTATAAAATTCCTTTCAAAGTCGTTAAGTCGTCTAAAAAAAGAGTCTCTTACTTATGCATTTCGTCCTTATTTCACTTGACATCCATTTTATTAGAGAGAATAAAAAATTGTTACTGAAAACAAGTTGATGTTACAAAGAAAAGGAAATTTTATTACAGTTTATTTTACGGGGTGATGAAACCGCAAAGGGAATGGTAATCAGGTGAGTTAGATGTTGCGCCTGCCTCACTTAAGATAAGGACGCCTCCGGGTGTTAGGGGAGAAAAAAACGAATTTTATTGATACCGAACGAATTTATCATCGCATTTTTCATTTTTCAGATTTTCAATCTCAAAATAAACAGAATAATCATTTTGTTTTTCATAAAACGCCTCCCTATATAACAATTTAAGAAGGTAACGGATCCTTCGAGATTGTTCGAGAAGCTCAATTTTTTATGTGGACGTCTAGGAGTCCTTTTTATTTATACAAAGGATTTCTCAGCTTTCTTTTCTCCAATGATCAAATATTCCAGTCTGGTATGATTTTCTCTCCTCGTTTTTGATATTTGTCTACTAGCATGATATAGAATAAAAACTTTCCAGTTTTTTCTTTAAAAATACTTCTAAACTTGATTAAGTTCAGATTGAACTCTTAGTACCATTTTTTCAAGGCTTCCTCGAAATACTGTGATCTGTTCCTTAAGGACTTAGATTTCCATCCATTCAAGGTAGCCATTGAGGTAACTTAAGGAGGCCTCACAGGCAAATCCTTTTACTAAACACTTGGTCTTAAGGAAACAGTTCAAGGTATCCTTTAGATTAAGAAAAATTTATGAATATACATAAACAAAATTTTCCTTAACTTAAATTTAATAATTGTTTTTAATTACTCTGGAATTTTAAATACATTATTGTTATGTATGTTTTTAAAAACAGGCTAAAATTGTTTTTCATTTTTAATTTATGAAAAAAATTTTTAATTGGGGGTCTTCCACATATAAACCACCTATTAATTAATTTTAAATTATATGAAAGCAAAAAAGCGAATATTAGTAAAAAAGGAAAAAAAGTTCTGTGAGGGAAAAAATTTAATTGGAAAATTTAAAATTTTCTTTAATAATCAATGAATTTTAAGAGTCTTTTCCTTTTTTTTAGTTAGTTAAATAGGGATTATGTTCGGGATTTGCGTAGAAAGAAGGTCTTTTTGGGGGAAACAGGGGAGAACACTTCTGAGTTAGAAACCAACACAATTTTACGGTTTTCAATTTCGCTGTCACTCCCAGAGAGGGGAATCAGGGAGAAAACTTTACCTTCCACTCCTCACTAATGATATCCAACACGTGTAAAACAAGATCGAATCACTCACCTGAAACAAAAAGGAAAAACAACTTTTAATCACCGTTATCTTCTATTCATTGTTTATAACAAAAGGATAAAATATCAGATACTACCATTATTTGAACAATATTCAAATTAAGCACACAAAAAATTTAAAATATCAATTTTTATTTTTATGCATTTTTTTAATTAAGAAAAAAGGAGCCTAAATAAAAAATGAGAACTTAAAAGGAGATAAAAAAGAATCCCCTTCTCACCACCTTAAAAAATTCCAGTCTTATCGTGCCTCGGGAAAAAATTAAAAATTCGATTTAATTATTCATGGTTAATAAGCCCTTAAGTCAAAAGGATCGAATGGCTTTTCCAGGGTTGGGAAATAAAGTAAAAGAGGAAAAAAAAATTGTCGGAAGCGGCCCGCCTTTTACCGATAGGACAGGAGGAGGAAGGGGAAAAAAGAAAATCTAGCCTATTTTGTGAGTCAAATGCAAGCCGCGGCTGACTCTCATTAAGGGGCTTCTGCTTTTATCCGGAGGACGTATTAAACGCCTAAAAAACGCCTATCAATTTAAAAATAAAAAAAAATTCAACAACACGAAGGACTTAACATAAATGAATACTTAAATTTTTTTAATAAAAATGATACTTTTTAGTCCTGTGCAAGTCAACAAAAATGATGGTCTATTCTGGCTGACACTCCTTTTCTAGCGAGAAAATCTCGATATTGGCGTCGAACCCACATATTTCAAATAGTTGTTCTATTGATGGTATCCAAGCATTATTGTTTCCGCTATTCCGACCCGTGGAGATAATCACCGTAATTGAATTAGGAGTAACGGCGGCCCGACTTAGACTGTTCGAGAGCAAGATATTACCTGACAATAATTTTGATTAATGATCCGATTAATTTTCGTGCCCACATTCAGATTAACTCGTTAAATCGTTGACAAGCGATGTTTACTTTAGATTGCATAATTACGTCTCGATTCGGGGACAGCGTCCGGGAAACGTTCAAAACGAAGATTTATAGTTTCATTAATTGAAAACCTTATCTCAACAAATGAGAGGAATCCATCAATTTATCACTATTGTAACTATACCCATTTTATCATGAAAACTTACAATTGCTAATAAGGATTCTAAGGAAAAATCATCAAATTCAAGCTATAATGCGCTAAAAATTCATTTTTCCCAGCGGGCTTAATTTGATTTTTGGTAGATGCTAAACCAGCTCAACACATCTGCTATGCGGTTATGTCGCGGTTTATTTCACCCATGTTCAACGTTGCGCTATGCCCAATATTGCCATCGGTTGTGGGTTAAATTATTTAAAACCAATTGAATCCTAGGCACAAAAACAAAATGGCTGAATTTATAAGGGACAAAAAATATGAACCAAAATTTATCTTATTGGTAACCAAAATTTTCGTATTTTGCGTAAAAACGAAATGTTTTAGCTAGATTTAGTGAAAAAACATTCAAATTGGCCTAAAATTTACATTCGTGCGTAAAAGGGCCAAAACTCTTGAAAAATAGGGATAAGCAAACCCCCTCCCTACGAAAAAATGTGAAATGAGGTCTCTCTATCAAAAAGCCGAGAAAAACTACTACTGAAAATCCTGAAAAAAAATGAGGAAAAAAAACCAAAAGTCCTCCAAAAGTGAGGTTTTTCTTCAAAAATCGCATTAGAAATTTATGATAAAATTCTCATTTAAAAAAAACCAGAAAAACTTCAAACAGCTTGTAAAATGGGGTTTTTTTGGTAAAAACGGCTCCTCTAGGTGTACTAAAATGAGGGAAAATATCTTGTTTTTTGAGAAAATAAAAAATTTACAAAAACGCTTTTTATTCCGGTATCCATTCTATGCTTAATTGATTTTCTCTCTAACTAAGTGGAACCCAAAATTCTTAGGATACATTCATTACGAACATGAGTTGAGCATTAAGAAAGTTATAAACTAAGTAATAAGTCCTTAAGACTTATCAAAGGATAATATAATAACTTCTTGAGAAAGTTAATTTATTTGAAAGATCGAGTTCTCATTGCTATTTCAGAATTTTAACTCGTAGGTTTAAAGTCTTATAGAAAGGAATTTCGTGTCGTTTGGCCAATTAAGGCTCACGGAAGTTCCAACAATTAAACTCAAAGAAGAAAGGATTGCCGCATAATTAGAGAAGTGGTCAAAGTTTTAGAGAGTTGAAAAGGTCGTTAGGTTTGAAGCCTAGATTTAAGAGTTGTCCAAGTACGTCATTACACACCTAGGACCCCCTGGACTACTCAAAAGAATAAAAAGAAACCACGGCTCTTATAATTAAAACCGAACCGTATTTTATAAAGAATCCCTCAAGAAGTTCATTAAAATAATTTTTCACTTGAGTTAATCGCCTTTTCTAGGCTTAAGACACTTGACCCGGGAATTTAATTCAAATAACACAATAAATCAGACGACTCTAAGACCTTTAACGGATGAAACGGACTTGGCTTTGTTCTAGTGATTGGATCAAGATCCTGATTGATATAGGAGGACCTGAGTTAATAGGAAACCACAAATCTCGAGTCTTTACGTACGCACTCAATCACTCCAATCCAATTTGACATGAATTCATAACGTATTTGACAAGACTCAGAAACGACCTTTAATCTTCAAAGAAATATCCATTTTCCCCTAGAGCCCCTACGGAATTTCGAACAGGTCTAAACTTTAAGTGCACACAAGCTTACGAAGATGAAGGTGAAAGAAAAGAGAATGGTTAAACTAAAAAGAGTTTGTAAGAAGTTTTTTTTCCTCCTCGTCGCTATCGAAAGAATGGCTTCCGACCGGACTTTTATAAGAAGACTTAAGAAAACTCTTTCTAAATCGTCGTTTAAATAAAACAAGTTTTTTTATTATTTGATAAAAAATTAGTAAATGGGAATCACACGACTAGAAAGTACATTTCTGACGATCGAGGAAGGGTTAAGATTATGTAAGATTCTTTTTCGATATCGCTAAATCCTCGTTATAATATCATTTTATATCAAATCCCATTTCTAGACGCTTTTACCTTGAATACACCCTTCAGAATAAGATATCGGGATTAAATTTTTTTTGGGTGAGGGAGGAAGTATTGGAATTTGTCAACAAGTAATAACAAATCAGGGAAAAACAGAATAAAATAATCTCAGAATTAATTCAAGAGGGATTGAAAATGGTATTTTTATGGTATTATGGTATTAATTAATTATGTATGTATTAATATGTAACTAATTATGTAATAATAAATTATTATTATTTATTAATTATGGTATTAATTTAGTCCTTTTGTTCAATTAAAGGCTTAGGGAAAAAGAAGTAAGAAATGCCAATTTGAACATGACTATTTTCTTATTGCCCCCAAAGACGTCACGGCGAATGATATATAGAAATACTCTTCTACTATAAAACGAGATGAACAATATGAGCGATACTATTTTTACCCAATTCCACAAGATTTACGGTCTTTTTTCATTAATAAAACATAAATCGTATTTTTATGTCCTACCCTTAAAAACAATGTGAAGAAAATTGGATTTCTTTTAGGTTATCAAAAAATCTAGTATGGCTCATCAAAAAGGTAACATTATTAACGGATGATCTTCATCAACCTGCACCGAAAAAGCAGAAGCCAACGGAATAACCACAAAATACAATTTTAACTTAATTCTAAACTATCTAAATATGTGTTACCTAAATTATTCCATTCAACAGTTCTCAAATTTTGGTGATGTATATTAAAAAAATGTTTTGGAGACAATGGAGATGAAAATATTTTTTTTGAATAGAGTTGAATTGACCATCCGGGCTTAAAACAAAGTTGCATTTAGGTCCGTAATTTCCTGTGAGGCCCTCTTCCACCCTTAGCTCACTCGCAATTTCCGCCTTTCTTATCTCGGGGATCCAAACGCCCGGAGGCGAATACCGACCCACGTAGAATATTGTCGTTCGGTTCAACTGAAAACAATTTTGCATGGAATTTTAGTTGCATCCGAGAATTCGAGCTTCATCGAAGGGGGCTATGAACGGATTAATTTCAAGTATCAGTTTAATGAAAGGGGGAAGCCGAGGCTCAACTTCAACGTCGAGATAAGCTTCCTGATTCTAGCCTTGCCTCGGATTAAGTAAAAGGGCTTGAAAGGAAACAGAAACCGGTCTTAGAAAGGAAAATAAGATAGCATATCAGAAGCTCGGAGGTAAAAAGATTCATCTACCAACCGAATTAATTGCCCAAAAAACGTGTTGGACATTTATAATTTAATTAAATCGTTAAAACATTAATTTTTTATTTGTCAGAAATCACCGCTGGATTTTTATTTAAACGAGTTGTAGCGAGGTTAAACTATCACTACTGAGGGAATAATAAGGCGGTTAATGTAGTTAGTTATAGAGTAAGGGATGGCTTGGGGTTAAATCCAGAAGATTTCCCAAGATCAGTTGGCCTAGAAACCTAAAGGACTTAGGTTCGAATCACACTGGAGGCTTTAACTTTTTTTTCTACTCTTTCCTTCTTCCTAATTTAACTGTTTTATATTTGGCAAAAATAAAACTGGCTTAAAAGAGAGGAAAATATTTGAATAATATGGGAAAAAATATTTACGGAAGGGAACTCAATTAATGGGAAATTCGAGCGATTTGGAAGTCGCCCTTTAATTTTATAAATTACCTATTCTCTATTAGCTTCATGTCCATTAATGTGACGCCTAATAGGGAATACAGGATGCAGCTCTGTCGGTCGAAACCCATTTGAAAGATTAAACGTCTGTGGATGCCATGATCAAAAGAGAAACGTTTCAGAAAAAATCAAACTAAAATTTTTTAAGAGACTTAAGGGTATTGAATGACGTGAGCCGTCACGCTTTCGGTTAAGTCGGCTGTGGTCGGGATTTGTGATTCATTTTGGTTCGCCTCTGGAAACTTGAAGTTTTTATTTGATCGATTAATTTTGAAAACATGGCGTTTTTAGGACCTATTATGGCGGTTTTTTAGGTTCAAAAGGGAAGCCTTCGATTTCAAGACACGTATGGAAACTCATAACTCTCCGACTTAGGACGATCGTTATCGGTTATAACTCCTTGAGATTCAGCGGATTTTTCTCCAACGCTTTCCTCACCATACTTTATTGATATTCCTTTGCCGTACGTTTTATTATTTACAACTTGATGCCGGAAATTCACTGATTTCGGAAAGACTGAACTAATTATCAAGGGAGATAAACAAAAAAAGGAGTTTTACGAAATGTTAAAAAGCCATTTTAGAAGCGAATATCCGGCTTTCGGGAGCAGGAAGAAGATTCTTCCCCTTCAACGGTTTTGATGACTAATTGATTCGATTTCCGATCTTCTCTTAAACTTTAGGACGATTTCCCTTCTGGAAGAGGGGAAAAACCAGCGACTGTAAAACAAACAGTATAAAAACCTTTCCGAAATTTTTACCCTCGGACCCAATTAAGGCAATAAAAGCGTCAGAAAATAGAATTAAAGGAAGATATTCCGTTGAAAATTAAAATGAGAATAATTTATAGAGCAATGAAATGAACGTTTTTCCTCTCGTAAAAAGACGCTGATATGAATGAATTCCTCAAAAACAAATTTATCTTCTCTAATATAAAATGACTGAAAAACACGGAAATGCCGGTTTTAGATTACCTATAAAACAGGCGGACAAATAACAAATTAAGACATTTTGAAGAAAAAGGGCATGTCCGATTAAAGGTTGAAAACGTGCGGGGGAGGGAGAAACTGAACAATCAAATAAAAGCCTTGAGCACACCCTGGCCTTTAAGTTTTTCAACCCAGGTTCCCCCTATTACTTAGACCGCCTCTTAACTCGATAGAACACTATTGGCCCTATTTTTCTTCGCCCCCTTTTTTCCACCCTCGGTCTCACCGCCGTTCCATTTACTTTCAAGTGCCACCGCTTTTTCTTTCACTTCATTCACTAAGCTTAAATCCTTTATTCAATTTTTTTTAAATAATAAACTCTTAAGATCAGTTCCTAAGGTACACGTGGATCTTTCTATATGACAATTTTATATGGGAAAAGGTGAAAAAGTAGGTTCTATTCAAAGGTCGCTTTTTTCTCTTTGCTCGCCGGTCAAGTACTGGGGCTGAATTAAACACTAACGACTGTGGGGAGTGAGAGGAAAATGAGAAGGGACATTACCATGGTGACCACACCATGCGACACCAAACAGTCCGTTTTATATGAAGTTAATTTCCTAAAAGTTAGTTTAAATGTATAAAAAAAATAAAAGTTTTCTTCTTTTACAACAATTAAATATTATCCTGTTTCTTGGAAAATATATTTTAAAATAATACAATACTTTTGAATTTATACAATTATTTTATTTACAAGTACCATGTTGTACAGCATGGTTTTTAAAAAACCGTCTGCTGGAGAGTGAGTTTTCTTTTTTTTTTTGTTTATATTTTTAATTTTAAGTTTAATTTCATTTGCCTATTTGTTGATTTTTTGATTGAAATTTTAATAGTTAAAGTAACTGACCAATTCATTTCGGTATCCAGAGCGTGTCTTACGTATTTGATTAATCTTACCGATCCGGGTTTATTCAATTCCTGTACCAAGTCATTCTTTGTGATTTTTGATTTTCCCAAGTACAAATGTCTAATTTCCGCCAATATTGTGCAATTTGCAATGAAATGAATCGTATCTTCCTTTACTTTATCATTACATAACGAACAAATATTTGAGTTTTTGTTTCTGACAGGGGATGAGTTTAAAAATAAAAGTTCTCCTCTTAGTTTAAACCACCATCGAGCAATATAAGACGACTTAATTTTTGAGGGGCTTGAATTAAAATCAAAAAGCTGCTTGCTGTGATCAAGTTCCTTGTAAAGAAGAAAATTGGAAGTCCGAGATAGTTGGTCTAAGCAATCTCTATGGTGCCTTGATCGGATAGCTTCTACTATCTTGGGCAAAAACGAAAGCCATTCTGCACTATTTTCGAGGGAGAGGGAGAAGTTTAAGTCGAGTTCGAGGACCAATTCATTTAGAGCACTGAACCAATATGTATTTGCCTTAATCGTTTCAACAGCTATGATTTTTGGCAGTCTCGAATCTGCAAGAACGAGGACTTTAGTAAGATACTTGAGGTGCAGTTGCAGTGTATGTATATAGACTAAGTCTACACCTGTCTCTAGGTATATGGCATACTTAGGAGTAAACGATGGAAGGCCATAGAGTTTTCTAATGAAGTATCGCTGAAAGGCTTCTACTTCTTCGTAGCGCTGGAAACCCCAGGCTTGGCAAGCGTAGCATAACATTGAGCGTGAAACGCTAAGGAATATTTGAAACTTATTCTTGAACGCGATGTCGGGATTGGAAATAAGTTTCGCCCACACACTATTAATGGCATATTTTGCTGTGTAACTTTTTTTGGAAAAGTGCTCAGATAGCGATAGTTTAGGGGTGAAAACTACTCCTAGATATTTATACTTGTTAACGACTTCAATTTTTTTTCCTTTAAAGAACCACCTTTCATTTTTTGCAGCCCTTCCACCGTTCCTAAAAACCATTATTTTGGATTTCGCCAGATTCACGTTCAGATTCCATTTGGTACAATAATCTTCTAGCTGGTCTATATTCTTCTGGAGTGCTGTGGGTGATTCAGTTAAGATCACAATGTCGTCTGCGTACATCAGAATTTTAACTTTTGTATGTCCACATCGTATCCCATAATCTAGAGTTTCGGGAAGGTCGTCAAGGAATAACGAAAAAATTAAAGGACTCAACACACAACCTTGCCTTACTCCCGAAAACACCTCAAAGAACTCCGACATACCATCTTTAGTTCTTACGGCAGACTTCGTTTGCATAAATGTGGATCTTAAATGTTTAGTATTTTTCTGGAAAAACCGAGCTTGGCTAATTTTTTCAGGAGATGTCCTCTATCGACTGAGTCGAATGCCGCTTTGAGATCCACGAAAAAACCGTAAACTTTATTACCCTTTTGACGCAACTTTAGTTTTATTATATTTGATAAAGAGAATATGTGGTCTACTGTCGAGAAACCTCTTCTGAACCCTGCCTGGTACTCTGACATCAAGTTCGAACCATCGACAAAGCTTTGCATACGATTCAACAACAGACTTGCAAAAGTTTTGGCATCCGTGTCTATACATGATATGCCCCTGTAGTTGGACGGGTCATTTTTATTGCCTTGTTTATGCAATGGGATAATTATTGACTTTCCATAAGACGAGGGAACCTCACCGTGTTCAAATACAAAGTTGAAAAGAGCCAATAGCCTGTCCTTGAATTCTGGGGTCGCGGATTTGAGGAACTCCGATGGGATCCCGTTAGGCCCAGGGGTCTTTTTAGTCTTTAATGCTCCTATAGCATTATTAAGTTCTTCTATAGTGAACGGCGCATCTAGCACCTCGTTACTAAGGGCATTCAAATCGGGGAAACTATGAAGGGAAACCAATGTGGGGTTAAGCAGGTTCTTGAAGTGATCTTTCCATGTATCCTGCGTGATACTACCGGCGACGTTTAAACTTCTCGTTTTAAATTTGTTCGCAATCATCCAGAACTCCCTCGCGTCTCTTGCATTTGCAAACTTACTAATCGTTTCTTCGAAATACTCCCTCTTTTTTTTCTGCCACAATAGTTTAAAATCTTTTTGGCATTTCGTATACGCTTTTCTAGTGCTTGGAGTATCCGCTTTACGAAAGAGTTTAAGTAGTGCAAGAGTTTTTTTCCTCGCAGCTAGACAGTCATAGTCAAACCAGTCATTTTTTCGGAACAATCGCAAAAAATTATCACTTCGAGATGGCCACGATGCTTTTATCGCCTCCTCAAAAAAGTTATCCATGTGAGATGAAACCGGGACGCACCGGGGGGATGAATCGATAAACTTATTTAGATTGTTTTTATAGGCTTCCTCCATCTTGGGATTCCATACTAGATTTTCTAGGTGAGCCCCCTCTACTTGCCTAAGATTGCATCTTGTATTAATTTGAAAAGAAATAGGCATATGGTCTGAAAAAGTTTCCGGATGAACGATAAATTCATTTACAAGATGTGAAATATCCTTCGAGACACAACAATAATCAACAGTCGAACAACCATTTGGACTGATATACGTAAATTCACCATCTCGGTCCGACAGAACCCTTCCATTTAAAATTATCAAGTCATTTTCACTACAAAATTCTATGAACTTTCGACCATTCCCATTTAAAACCTTATCTTTCGCTTTCCTTTCATGGGACTTTTGTTCGTCTAAAGTTAATTTTTTTGGGAGGCACTGACCTGATGCTATTCTTGCATTGAAGTCCCCCGCAGTTACAAAGTATTTATCGGTATTATAGTAAAATATATTTTTAAATTCCTCGAACGCTCTGTCCCAGGCATCCTTCTTTGAGACGGACGAGGGGGTTAAATAGGCTGGGACCAGATTGATATCTTGGTGGAGTGTTTTGATTTTAATTATAGGGTACTCTAATATTTCTGAAAGACTTACAATATGCTCTATGGTCGATTTATATGCAATTAAAATACCACCCTTAGCCCTCCCCATTGAAAACTCCCTGTAGGCAGGAATAAAATGTAATTTAAATTCGGAGAAGACCCCGTCAAGAATGCTTGGTTTTTCGGTTAGAAAGGTCTCCACAAGTACGAAAACGTCAAATTGCTTAATAAAGTATGTAAAGTTATTTAGTGCTAATAAAGGGGTTAAACCCCGAACGTTATAAGTTAGAATACTAATTTGAAATGGATTACTCAAGTTTTTTTGCCTTTTAGGCTTTTTCCTCTCCGGCAGACGGCTAACCCCTATTGCGATGCAGTATTTGTCAAGCGATGCTCTGTTGCCGTAGACTCCTCCATCCTCAGCCGTGCTATGATTTCAGTTAGGTCGACGTTCCTGATTCTGCTGACTACTTCATTTGTGTCCAGCGATGTAAGTCCGAGTTCGTCGTCCCAGGCAAAATACTTTTTTTGAACCAACAGTTTATCCCTTCGAACGGTGATGTCAACGTCTTTCATAGATTTTTTCAATTCTGCACGAACTTTCAGCAATTTGCTTCTTCTTTTTCGAACCTGTATTGGGAAGTCTTGTGCTATGCTGAGCCCCTTGTCTTTTAAGAGATGCGCTTTCTGAAGAATCCTTTTTTTGTCAGAGACAGCATTTAGCGACACCAAGATGGCTTTTTGACCGATTGAGAACGAGTCTGTTAAAGATACTGGTTCGTCTATTTTAAGTTGCTCCTTGAAGAAGTTTTGAGCCACGACAGCAGGATCACCCTCTTTTACATCCAGCCCACGAAGGATTAGGTTTTTGTTCCTCATTTCAATTTCAAGATCCTCAATACGCTTCTGGTACTGTCGTTCGGATCTCTTCAGCATCTCGACCTGGCTTCGCAGCAAACTACACTCCTCTCTGATAGAGCGTACTTCCTCCTTAATTGTCCTTTCCATGCATGCAAATTTAGTATCCAGTAAGCTGCTAATTGCTTCTAGCGTAAGGGTATTTTGCCCCGATCCCATCACAGCAGATTTACTTAACAAATTAGTCTTTTACTTACTGGCTCCTTTTTATTTTCAGGTGAGCTCCTTGGCCTTTTTGGGGTTACCCCTGTTTTATCAAAATTTTTCTGAGGTAATGAGGAGGATGAGGATCGTAATCTTCCCAATTTAGTTTTTTCCTCCGTGTTTTTATTGTTTTCGACATTTACCTTTGTTTTAAAAGGAAGGCGGAAATGTTTTTGTGAAATCTCTATTTGTTCCCATTTGAGACTCCAATTAGTAGGATGGATAGTAAATGAATGCTTATCTTACTTCTTAATCCTCTTAATAGTTTTTTTCCTTTCCTTGAAGTCAAAATGTAAATCGAGAAATGATGAAACGACGACCACGAATCATAAAAACGATTTGCCCAGAAGAAACACTGGAAAAAAACACGCACAGTGCTACCAAACTTGGCCACAGTTAATAACTTCAAACCGTTAAAAAAACTATTTAAATCTGGAGCGATATAAACACGTCTATACAGTTCAGGCGTTCGCCCCCACTCCAATAATATCAAGGGAAAACAAAAGGAGTTTTACGAAATGTTAAAAAGCATTTTAGAAAATCAGGAAGTTCAGCTCTTCCAGCATATCCAGGGTTCATAGTTACAAACATGCCTACTGTAGGCACTAAAGATATTATTTCACCTTGAAAATTAAATTTGGTCTTTTTCTTTTTTATGGCGTCCAAAACCGCTTTGACCTTAAAAAAATAACTTAAAAACTAAACAGAATTGAGGCAAACTTGGACGGCAACGACGGATAAAACTTCGACGGAAATTCTGTTGAATTCGTCGAAACATCCCCAGGCGCCGGTTTGAGAAAGGCCTTTGTAGATATTCCCACAAGACTTAAAAAGACTTTTTTTATTTTATAATTTTTTCTTTTGTTACTTTGTAGTCCATTTGTTCTGAGCAGTTGAATACGTAGACCATAATACCGAGCCCTTTCCCCAGGTCTTTGGTAGTTTCTGTTTTTCCAGTTCCAGCAGGACCTGCTGGTGCTCCTCCCATCACCAAATGAAGTGACTATAAATAATGTACTTAAAATTGATGAACGTAAATCATTTATTCATGACTAAAAGCCCAGAATTTGTTACTGCACCAAGTGTGCTGGAAGCAACCCTAAAAATCAGCTGAAAGTTATTATATTTTTAAAATGAAAAAAATAAGCTCTTTTGTGTCTAAATATTGTGTTTCTATTGTGATGATACCGCTTGTCGCTGTAGTTCATTATGGGTCAGTTTTACAAAGTAAAGAAAACGTCAAATATTTCAAGGGAGATCATCCACGAAATTAGCCAGGACACCGAAGAACTTTTGAGCGGCTCGAAAAAATACGGTAAAGTGAGTTCTATCGAAGAAAAAACGACGAGGCGCTTCTTCCTCCAAGTCAAAAGTCCCCAGACATAACTTTTGAACGATTCGCAGAGCAAAGGAGTTCCGAAGTCGACTCTTCGGTTAAACGTCAGTCCGCAAATTTGACCGTACATTCCATACGGACGTCGCAGAGTTTAACGTCCGATTTGCACAAAACTGCCGCGCAGGTCTCCAAATTAATCAGGCTTGTATTCTGTATAAAAGGAGTCGTTCTTTTTAACCGGGAATACACATTTCACTTCCAAATTTTCAATCAAGATCATCTCTTTTAGATATTCCGAACTTATTTTTGAAAGAATTTGCATTACTTTGATATCATCGTTGATAGGAAAGCGTTCAGTTTCAACCATTCCGTAATTGAAAGACCAGTATCCTCTTGAAAAGCGACAGTTTTCATGGCGTGAAAATTGTAAAACATCTCGCTTACCCCCTTTCCTGCTTTTACCACATGATCCGTCTCGTTTAAGCTAATCAAAGAAAAATTCGAATCGACATAAACGACGCAACTACAAGCGGTCAAAACCTTAGAAGGTGTAAGAAGAACTCCGGAGCACAAATGGAACTGTTTTTCGATGCTGACTAAATATGGAAAATTTCCTAAGCTGAGGTGGAAAAAAACTAAATACAACAACAATTTCATGTTTCATACATCTGAGCTTACTTGTGTTAAGGTTATGTAGCATCTGTCTGTCAATGGTGTGATGACGAGTCTGGGTGTGTTACCTAAATATTCGTAATCATAAAGAAATTGCGCATCGCAGATATTGACGTAGCAGTCCTGAAGCTCGTTGTCCCATCTTAAAAATAAAGGTTATTTTGAAACTTTTTTTTTTCATGCCAACCTATGGCGCAGTTGAGATTGCCATTGAAATGCGTAGCTGCTTTCGACTTTTTGAGAAATCAGTTTAGAAACGACATCCCTAGAATGGACATCGACTGTACAAATCGTTGTTATTTTTTGCCGATCGCCGTCTGTGAGTTCTCCAAGCAGAAGATTGATTAACTGATTTAATTGTTGAATCTAGAAAACGAAATAATTTTAATCTTTCTGTGGGAGCAGTGATTGTTGAAATCATTGAATCTTCTAGGCCAAGTGCTGGGATTCGACTAACTGCTTGTCGAATCTTGCAATCAGCAAACTTAAGATCCTAAAAATGAAGAATCGAAGACGGTAGTACAAACCTGTTTTTTATGGTAGTCTTTTAAAGCGTTTTCGTATCCTTCTTCGAACTTCATAAAAGCGGCGGTGACGTCAGCGGCCCACCAAATTTGAGTTCCGCAAAGTGCAGCTTGGGCAGGAAAGTCGAAAACCCATTGTTCACGCGGTTTATCTTCGTAAGTGTGCACAGCGGATTCGCAATAATGACGTCCCGTCTTTCTCATAACGTCAGTGACTGTATTCAACCATTTTTCAACCTGTCCGGAACAATCGCACTTCACGCTGAGCACGACGAATTCACCGTCTTTAGCCCACATTCCTTCCGCCACGTGGGTCGCTTCTTGAAACTTCAAATTCGCAATCGAATCATAAAGTTTGGTCAAATGCCTACAAAAATTGGGTTATTCGAACAATTTAGAACGTAATCAACCTGCACACTAAAGTCGGTTGGTTCCCATTTGATAAAATATCAAGCAAATCTGCCGAAGAAACGAAATAAAATCTAGGATACGCCAGTCTTTTCGTCTCTAAATATTGCGCTAGCGCTTTTTCACATGTCGTCAGGTCCTTTTGAAGGTCCTCTAGCTTTTCTTGAAGACCTTGTCTAGATGTAGCTTCTATCACGTTCGGCACACAGACTATCTCTTTCAGCATAACCTTAAAATCTTTGTCGACTCTATCGAATATAAAGAATCTTGAGGAAGCTGCCTTCTGATATCGTCAGATCCTATGAATATCGATTCCAAATACATCCAGGTCCTCTGGACTTCAATCCACGTATGTATGACTTGGTCGGCGTTTGAAAGTTTCCTTTGCCATTCAGAAACTTCTTCGAGGAAATAAGAGATAAATTTTGAGCTCAACATATTTTGAAGTTGAACCTTTAAAATTTTGTTATTTTTTAAAAATTTCTTTGGGATTCGAACCTGGTTTTCTTCCAGCATTTCGATTATTTCTTCGCTCACTTTGAGGACGCTGAAGCCTGAACGGGGATGCGAGTCGTATTCGAACTCCATCGTCGACCAGATAGCGGCCAACTCCCCCAACGTCTTTTCCATACTCATCTCCTTCACTGATTTATCAACAATCGTCTTCACTTCCTCTTCATATTTGTACAGATTCAAATCAAGGAGATCTTTTAGAGTTGTCGATTGATCGATTATGAACATAACCTTTATAGAAAACATAATTTTAACTAATCTAACCTCTAAACCCCATGCCCTCCATAGACTCTTAGTGGAGGTTATTTTTGTTTACCTAAGAATGTTTTTTATATTTTTATAATTCCTACTTAGGAAAAGATAAAACCTCGACTTTTACCCTTCCATGCACAACTTTTACATTATTTTACTAAAAAAATTACATGCATTAGGCTGTCTTAAACAGACCTGATTACGCTGAGAAATCTCGTAATATTTGTAAAGGGTAACCTGAAATTTATATTTTTATAAAATAAAAAAATGGAAGGATGAAATAAAATGAAAATATAAAAAAAATGTATTTAAAATAAAAAGAAAATTACAAATTTAAAGATGATGATCCAATGAAAAAACGTTATATGAAGCTCCACATTTGCCACAATGTTTCATATTTTTGGATGATGGGAAAATGTTTTCTAATTTGACTCCTACCTTAGTGGCAGCCATGAGTTGCTTCCAATGCCTGTCGCGGATAGCGGGATTTTGTAATTCTGTGATAGCTCTTAATGCTGTTATCATGTTCTTTATTATGCTTTCCAATTTCAAATAAATATCCCAGCTTCTCATGTCTTTATCTAAAGCTAGAAACCAAAAATCATTTTTACTGCATTCAGTTATAGCTTTGAACTGAGCTTCGAACCCAGAACCATTTGTTAGTAGAGCAATAGGTTAATGTGGGGGCGAAAGTATGATCGCTTTACTAGTATTTGAGAGGTCCTGGGTTCGAAGCCTAGTTCTCGGAAAAGTTATCGTCCCCAGAAAAAACTATTTAAAAAATAGCTCAGGGAGAGAAATAGAAGAAATGGACTGTCTATTGCACACTTGATAAGCAACCCTTGCATTGCCACCCATCACGGGAAAAATACTGCTCACGGGTGTGAGGTTATTGCCTCTCTCTTCCATTTCTCTCCCCGATCATTGTATAAAATTTTAATTACTTCTGATTTCCTTTGAAAATTTTTTCAACTCCATATCCATGCTTTCGGAGTCAATTTTTTTCCATTCTGTGCTTTCCCATTCATGAATCCATGCTCGTACCACCAGTATGTAATCCCAAAGAATCTTAAAACAAAATTTTTTTTCCTTTGTTAACTGCAAACTTACTTTTAAAAGTTTGGTGTCTTTTCTGATTTGTTTTAAAACTTTGAATTCGGGTACGAGGACTTCAAAAAGATTCGCTTGTTCGGCAAGTTTGACGCAAAGTTCCTCAAGGCTGTCGACCTCTTTGTTCGCCTTGTCGATTTCGTCGTAGGGCTCAGGACATTCCCAGCTGAAATTTTATTTTTTTAATGAAACCAAAGAAAAAGTTTTACCTGAAAAAAATTTTATTTTTGAACTTCGTTTTGTAAAGGTTTTGACGGACATCAAAAAGAAAGACGTCTTCTGATCGTGTTGGATTCCTCTTGCATCAATGGAGTGGCAGTTATTCGTACTTGCGAAGCCAGTTTTTTCAGCGAGTCCCATCTTCCGGGCAACTCCTACATATGGTTTATGAATAAGTATGAATATATGAATATGAAGCTAAAATATTGGCTGTACCGAGAGAAGGTTGTAAACTCGATCCGGAAGTTCAGGCCGTACGATTTAAGCAATGCCATTACTTCTATTACAGGATCAAACATATAATCCGTCTCATCTTGCCTTTGCTTCACTTTTAACAAATATCCCATCACATGACAAGTCCGTCGTAGTCACCTTTCGAAAGTGTTTTCGTCAATCCGACTTTGGCTTCTTCAACAAACTCGTCTAATTCTTCCAACCTAAGAAAAGCTTTACTATTTTATAAACTCATTTCTTTTACTAACTTTTCGACTATATCATCCATAATATACTGCTTATACAGCATCCCCCATTTCCCGCAGATATTCAGAAGAGCTGTTTTAAATAATCTCATATCAATCCTTATCCAACTAGATATCATTTTTTCGCTTTTCATGTCTGAAATTTCTTTAAAAAGATCATCGTATGAATCAATCTAAAAAAAGTTATGATTTTATTTTCATTTTAAAGTAAAAACCATTTTTCTGAAGTCTTCATTTGTTGGGGGTTGTTCTGGAAGAAGAGGAAGCAACTCATCGTCGACTTTGTCTTCTTTTTCAAGTTCTTCGGCAGTCAAAATTTTGGAAAATTTTAGAAACTGTCTTAGATGTTCTGACATACATTCATTCCATAAATAGTCATATTTGTAGTATGGTTTTACGAAGTATTCAGTCTAAAATTGTTTTAAGTTTTTTGGTGCTGTTTTAGTGTTACTTTAGAGATGACTTGGACACATCTTTGGATGACTTCGGATTCCATGGTGAAGATGTCATCGTGTATGATGTCATCCATGTATGTTTTATGTTGTTTATTAAAAGAACTCTCGGGACGAGAAGTGCCATGGCGTTGATGTCGTTCAGAATCATATTGAGAATCCCGCTGAGGGTATCAGCGCGTTCACGGTCTGGCGACATGATTGGATTGAAGACGATTTCCGGTTCGTTCAGAAGCATCTGGACTTCAAAAAGTGCTCCGTGTCGAGAAACAGCCTCCATTTGGTCAATGAAAAATCCCACTCTGAGAAAAAAGAAATCGATTTTTCAACTGCCAGCAGTAAAAGGGCCAAAATAACCCCGAATGATCTGCCCAAAAAGATGGGCCATAACTTACGCTGCTCCAACGGCACGGAGAAGACCGTTTTCGACGACTTCATCCACCATGTCGAGATATTTGTCCCATTTCAAAAGTTTACTGGGTTTTGAAGTATTTTTGAAATAAATTCTTTATAAATTTGCTAAAAATTTGACATAAGACTTCTTTATTGCATTATTAAAAAAGTACCTTTGGAGGCTTTTCATATTTAAACGAGCTAAAAGACTGTTGCTGTTTTGGGCAAAATTCGACCTTAAGTCTGCCAGGCTGCATTTTTTGTCTTCTTCCATTTTTTCTGGTTCTTCAGGAAGACCGTCGACCGCTTGGCTCCCTTTGTCAACTTTTAAAACTCCACTGCTTCTTTTTTCCATTTCTTTGTACCATTTCGACCATGCATCAAGGAGTTTCTTGTGTCTTTTGTAAAGCATGTCTTTTTCCTTTTTCTTCTTCCTTTTTATCTCCAATTTCAACTTGCGGACTACTGCCGGATGCTTAGGGATTATTTTGTCTTTCTCATCTATCTTTTTGACGTTTTTCTCTTTTTTCCATAGTTCGCTTATTTTTTTAGCTCTTTCTGATGGCCTTTCGTCCAAATTCGCACACTCTTCCATATCGTCTTCTTCATCCTCATCTAATTCGACATCCATTGTTTCCCCGAACGACCCATAAAATCTCATCAAATTTTCATCATCCTAAAATAAAATTAATGATGTCTTTACATCGAATCAAGCTTACATCGTCATAAAACTTCAAAGTTGCATCAATGCCTAAAAAAATGCGATAAAATATTTTTTTAAATTAAAATTTTATCGTTACTGTCTTTTTGAGGTGAATAAAATGGCTTTTTTTTTAGTTTTCACCATATTTAATCGCTTTTTCTTTCTTCCATTGATTTTGCTCTTTTTTCGAGCTCGAGTTTATCTTTTTTGAATAAACTTTGGATATTTTTCAAGGAGTCGCGGACGATGTTGCTGAACTCATCTTCGTCGTTTTTATCGTCTGGAAGAAAATTAAATTATATTCCATACCGGTTTCGAACTAATAGGTCATCAGGTGAACCATTTGTTGATTTTTCAAATTTTACTGTGAACATAACTGCATAGCGATTAGTCCGAGTGTGCGGAAGGATAGAGAAGAACGACCGGAAGGTTTTCCTACCCGTAGATTGTGGCACGGTCGTTCTTACCTTCCCGCATACTCGGACAAATCGCCGTTTAGTAATGTCCACTCAAAAAATTCCTCTTTTTGAATGTTACATAGGGTTGATTCGATATGGCCTTTCTTTCGATATTTTATCCGATACGATATTTTTCAAAAATATCGGATATCGGATGAACCGATATATCGGAAGGAAAATATCGGATGAACCGATATATCGGAAGGAAAATATCGGATGAACCGATATCGGAAGGAAAATATCGGATGAACCGATATATCGGAAGGAAAATATCGGATGAACCGATATATCGGAAGGAAATATCGGATGAACCGATATATCGGAAGGAAAATCGGATGAACCGATATATCGGAAGGAAATATCGGATGAACCGTATATCGGAAGGAAATATCGGATGAACCGATATCGGAAGGAAATATCGGATGAACCGATATCGGAGAAATATCGGATGAACCGATATCGGAAGGAAAATATCGATATTCGGATATATCGGACTTACATTTGTTGAGACGTTCTGTGAGTTCCATCAATTTTTTCAGTTCAGGATCTTCATCATCGTCTTTTGATTCTTCAGGTTTTTTTTCTGAGTCTTCTTTCGTTATGACCTGTTCGTCGTCGTCTTCTTCTTTACTTCTTCTCGTTTTCATCTTCTCCTTTTTCATCATCATCAATTTCTTCTTCTTTCAACTCTAAAGGTAAGTTATGCAAAAGTCTAAAATTGATGTCGATCAAATCGTAAACTTTTTGTCCATTTTCGATTATCGAGTTGTATCTAAATAAAATTTAGATTTGGGCCCTTCATAGTTGGGACATACCGTTTATTTATTTCGACCATATCTGTGAAAACTAGAAGGTCGTCTTTTTTGGTTTTTCCTCTATCGTAAAGCGGCTGGAAATTCCACTGGTTCATAAGGTCGGTGATTTTTTGAAGGTTGTCTTGTGCTGATACATTCTGTCTGTGAGCTGCCAGACGATATCGTAAAGCTGTTGGATGCAAACGTCGTTATCTAAAATATAGTATTTAGGATTATATCCCAGGGGCTTTTGCCATGCAGGTTTTTCCGGCAGAAGGGTCCCGTTTTTACAGGAGTTTTCTCAGAATTCACCTGAACTGTTCCAGTTATTTTCTTTGATCATCTTATGTATGAGTTCGTCGATTATTGAAATCTCATCTTCGACGATATTAAACTCCTCCGGTTTCGACCTTTCCCTCATCCTGTTATACCACTGCGTGATTTTCGTCAACGAAATATTCCAGTTATGAAACTCTTCGTTCCTCTCGAAAAGCTCCAAAGCTTTTTCCGGTAAATTTTCAACTTCGATCATTTTTAAGTATTTGACTTCTTTCAACGCTTGAGAGAGCTGGGAGAAAGTCGTTTTAAAAAAATTAAAAATTGAGTTTTTACCTTGTTGTCGAAATTGAGCCTGATCATTTTTCCATCTTTAAATTTTAATAGGCTTCCCTTGAGATGTATTCGATATCATGTGGGACTCTATCTTTCCACCTCATGAATACTGATTTTTCTAACTGATCAAGCTGTTCCAATAATTTTCTTGCTTCGAATTTTATTATTTCTGCCTCCCCGCTTTTCGAAACTCTAAAATCTTATAGTTATTGTTTTTATTTATTTTTCTCTTACGGATGGTCGAATGCCACGATGTAATCTAAAGGGAATAAAAGGCGCTTTTTGAGGCTTTTTACCCAAAAATGGTCCCCGCAACCGGCGGCCAATTACGCGGGACATCCACACATCCGAATTTTTCATAATTCTTTTTCTGTTCGTCAAATATCTTTGACAATTTTGACTTCTTGGTCGAATAAAGTGATTATTTTTCCATATTTAGGCTCGATTTCTTTTCTGACTTCCTCTCTATGGAGAAGCCCTCCAAAAATTTGAATCATCTAAAATCAAATTAGAAATTGAACAAAATGAGGAATAAAGGACTTTGAAAATTTGTTCGAAATTTGTCGTGTCGTCGAAAGCGAGGCTGGCGATGGCTGCCAAACGGCGGTCGAAATCAAGAATAGACGTTTTAAATTTTTGATAATCTTTAGTAAAAGAAGGATTTTTTATATCTGTCGGATCATACTGGATGTTCGTAAAGCTCATATAAAGGCTGGTGAAGTTGTCGAAAATGTGGGTGAGTTTTTTACTGAGTGAATCCGCCCTGTGGCCGCCCACTTCGACTTTTTCGAGCTTGTTATATTCGAAGGTCGTCTCGAAAAGCTCCTTGATCAAATTCAACCTTTTTACGTATTTGTCGTATTTACGGAAAACCTGGGAAGTGTCGAAAATCCACGGAATCGCTTGCTTCTCAGGTGGAAAAATTTTCAAACTTCAGTCTGATATCTCACCACAATTTTCCTGAAAAAAAATTTTGAAAAAAAATTTTCCGCTCTGCCCATTTCTTCTATTTCTCTCCCCAATTTTACCTAAAACTCAACAGATTTGACACAACTTTGGTTATTTTGGCAAAGTTTCTTCAATTTCGCCCAAAAACAGTCCTGGTGGATCCAAAAGTTTGTTGGCCTAAAAATTATTCTTTATAAAATTAGTTTAAATTTTTTTTGTCATACTTCGGCCATGAGTAAATTACAGAACTCTTTAATCAGTACTGCCAATTTGTCGAACTCATAAAATAAGGGCAGTGGACCCAAATGAGGCCGATAGTGTACACCAATGGCAAAAAAAGTTCTTCTGCTTCGTTGAATGGAGTCTCGCGTAAACTTTCAACGAAATGAACTATCGTTTTTAGATATCTGTCGATCTCTCTGGCTTCATTTAGGGCTAAAATTCATTTTAATAATGTCGGATTCTTAGTTTTCTTACAGGAAACGACGTCTTTAAAAAGACGCTGGAAACATGGGAAATATGCGCTTTCCGTCAATTCGAGAACGGTCGCCATCTGTTTCACTCTCGGTCTTTCAATGCTTGTAAATTCCCAAAAGGTTGAGACTTCGTGACGACCAAAATTTGAATTCTATAATACAACAAATAAAACAAAGTAATTGGATTAATTTTTTAGGAGGAGAGAGACATGAAAAAAAATGCTTTTTACCCAGTTTCAGGAGTTGGGAATTCTTCGTCTTCAAAGGCGGTTGAAGACGTCTGCTTGAGTACCTCGTAAAGTTGATTAGACCAACGTAAAACCGTGCTTTCAATCAGACACCTAAGCTCCATATCGCAATGTTTTTCGCCACTGAAGATTTTGAAAAGAATGTACAAAAATTGAAATTTTCTTTTTCAATACCCGTTTTTAAGTTTTTCGACTTCTTCGTCGACTTTTTCCACACCTTGTGGCATAGGTAAAAGCGTCCTCCCGTACACCTAAACCATCAATGGACACATCAATTTTTTGTAAGAACCCGATGAATTTATTACCTCTCCTTTAACTCTATAAACCATATCTTTCATGTCTAAAACACGTTTTTTAATATCTTCTCCCACAGTTTTAGGCCACTGTTCTTGATTTTTCTCCGAAGTAAGCATAGGTACAAAAATCTTTTTTAAAAAATTATAAATAAGAATTATTAAAATTTTTTTACTTCTTCAACTAGGACGGAAAGTTGGTCTAAAGGCTTTGAAGCCAAATCTCCAAAGATGAGGATCTCGCGGATATTATCCATGGTTATCGGTGTTCCATTTCTTTTTAAAAAATAAGCAGATTTTACTTTCAAATTGACGGAAAAAGAAGAAGGCGTTAAATTCCCCAAAGGGTTTAAAGTTATGATGAGCCTTTCGTATTTGGGATCGTTCAAAAAATCCGTGACGATTGTCTAAAAAAAGAAGAAAATTGAAACCCATGCATTCATCCAAATGTCACGAAAGCTCTAATTATGTCATGGAGATATAAATACCTTTGCGTCTTCCACTGCCATCATTTTATGCCATTTGTCCACTTTGAAACGTAAAGTTTTACTCAGATATTGAAAAAGGAAGAGAAGCCGGGGTCCGACTCTCCGACCTCGTCGTCTTCGTCCATTTTTTCACGGATGAAATTTTCACATTGTCGAACGTGACGTGTCGAACGAGGATAAAATCAAATCCGAATCAATATTCTGTACGAGGTGGAGATGCGAGAATAAAGGCTATCAAACTTTTAACACCCTTGGTTACTTCACCTTGGTAACACCAACACTCCTAATTAGTATCCATGCCATCCCTCAACGAAGAACAATCGGACTTCCGATATTAAAAGGACATCACTGATTGCCTTCAATTTTTTTACGTCACATCTCAACCAAAACATGAACTCTAACTAAAATTTTCAAATTAAACAATAATTTAAAAAATTAATACACCATCACCAAAATTGAACACTCCATCATCAAAAGACTTTCATCCATTTTAAGCCTAAGATAGAATAAAGCTGATAAAATATGAGCTAATAGAAAAAAAGTAGTTTCTTCTATTATTATGTTATTAGGATACAAGAAGATTTAAAAAATCAATTAAAAATGATGGCGCTTTAATAAAAAGGAAGGTATGAAGTAGTGACTGGTACGGTTGGACACCGAATCGATATTATTTTCTACTTTTCTCGCAATAGATACCCCGGAAGCCTTTCGGAAGGACCAGTTTACGTTTGTGTATGACGAAAATGATCAAATAAGCTGTGAGTATTTAACGAATTTTATTTTTAATTTGACACCCTCCATGTCATTGCCCTCAGCAAAGGGTCTTCCAGGCATCACATACTGATCATGAGGTCTGAGGGGACGTCCGTCCGTCTCATTTTTCCGGAATGCTTTATGGGCTCAATTTAATACGATTTTCACCGAATTTTGCAGTCTTTCGTCTGTAGTCACTTGAAAATAGAGTTTTTTTTTCTAAATTCGCAAAATTGGCGGAGATCTAGTGTCATTTATCGCGCTATAGCTATACTATTAATTCGATCTTCACCAACACCAAACACCCCTTTAAATATGGGCAGTTCAGCGCCGCTCCGTTTGGCTTGGCGAGGCGAAGTCTCTAATTTTTTCTAGCTTCATCATCAAATTTTGTTTCGATCTTTTTTTCACCAATTTTTGCAGTCTTTCGTCGTAGTCACTTGAAAATAAGTTTTTTTTTCTAAATTCGCAAAATTGGCGGAGATCTAGTGTATTTATCGCGCTATAGCTATACTTTAATTCGATCTTCACC